>CABHPQ010144090.1:12685-26347 GCA_902168405.1 Peromyscus aztecus | reverse complement strand
CCATTGTGTGGTTGTTATCTTTTAACTACCTGTCCCAACCTGATTTTGACAGGCCGGTTCCTATCAGGGTGGGGCTAATTGGAATGTGGGGAGAACATCCTCATTCATCAGCCCTTCCCCATCACCAACCTCTATTCATTTAACCTGTGCCTTTTCATCCTCAAGCCAGTGATAAATATGCAATCTCTGAATATTGACTTGTGATCTCGTAGTCTTGAAATATGGTAATTAACCCTTGTCAATTGTTAGGGAACCTCCTCAAAGATACCGCTTTTGCCCTCATTAGCTTGTTGCCAAATTCATTTGAAAAGAATCCAGTGACTTTAAGCAAAGAAAAATTGAAGATTGCTTCAAAACATAGAGCCCATTGTAAATTGATAAAGTTCTAACAGAAATGCAGGTTAACAAATTTTCCTTTAACTTAATTACGTCCTCTGGTAAAATAAAAATAAAATAAAAAAATAAAACAAAAAGTTCTCATAAAATATTAGCTCCCTGTTTCTAAGATGGCTACGTGGCTAGTGAATAGCCGTTTTCAAAGGAGAGTAAAGACTTAATAGAAAGCTATATAAACCTACTCTTTGAAAATCCTGACTAGAGACAAGGAGACCCACATACATGCCCATAGGAGCCAAGGAGAAACATTGGCCCTCCTGGTGCCTTGTGGTGCCGGGTGGGGTGATTGGTCACTATTATGGTGAGCAAATGCATGGTGTGGTACGGGAGAGAAAGAGAGAAAATAGTTCATGTCCTCTGGACAGAGGAGGATCTGAAGAGGTGAAAATGGTGAGGAGCAGGCTGAGGTAGGTGGCTTGCTTGTCACTAGAGGCCATGGTGATTATTCGTCCTTGGCTGCTGCCAAGGCCCAAGTCTGGGTATATATGGGGCTGCTGCAGCCGGTCTGTGTTGATATCCATGGCTCCTGATAATCACCAAAGGCAGAGAGGATAGAGCTGTACAAAGTGGGCCCCGCCTCTCACTGTCTGCAACACTAGGAAGAACCGGCCCTACCTCTAACTGGCTGCAGCGCTTGGAGATCGGGTCCCACACAATAGAGTCGACCCTGTTCTCATGGGTTTGGGTGAGCTGGCCGTGAGGGCAGGAGAGTAGGAGAGTGGGTCCCACCCCATCTCATTTGACATGTGGTGGTGTGGGTGAGGGAAAGATTCCTTCTCTCCCTCACCACTTGCCACCTGTGGCAAGCAGGGGAGCTGACTCACTCCCTCACTAGCTGCAGCACTTGCGAGAATGGGCCCTGTGCCTTGTCTGGGCAGCACAGTAAAGCTGACCCTGTTGATCTGCTGTCTGGGTGAGCTGCCTGGAGAACATGAGCTTAGGAAATCTGGCCCCTCCCCTCCTCTGTCATTTGGCCGTGTGGGCTAGGGAAAGATGCCCCTCCTCCCCTTGCCACCTGTGATGGGTAGAAGAGCTGGTCATGAGAATGGAAGAGCTGTCTGTGCCCCTCACCAGCTGCAGCCCTCTGGAGAGCAGGTCCTTCACCTCACCAGGGCAGCACATTAGAACTGACCCTGTTGGAGGGGCATAGGTGAGTAGGCCCTGAGGATGTGAGCATGGGAAAACTGGCCCCACGTCTTGTCTTTCATGCGGTGGTGTGGGCGAGGCAGAGATGGCCCCCTCTCCTTTCCCCTGACTACCTGCAGCAGACAAAGGAGCTGACCCTTCCACTTACCAGCTGCCATGCTCAGGAAAGCAGGTCAGCACCTTGCCTGGGCAGCACAGGAGAGCTGACCCTGTAGATAGGCGCACCAGCGAGCAGACCCCAAGAAAGCGAGCATGGGTAACACAGTAGAGCTGGCCCTGAAGGTGTAGGTGTGGGGGAGTTGGCCCTTAGGGCAGGAAAGTAGGAGAACCAGTCCCACCCCTTGCTCCTTGCTGCATAGGGGGAACTAACCAGGGCAGTGCTGGAGAGCTTCCCCTGGTGGTGAGGTTGGGGGAAAGCTGGCCGGCTGACCAACCCTACACCTACACAGGCCCAGAACCAGGGCTATGAGTTGCCCCACCCCAACATCCTCCCCATCTATGATTTGCTGGAGCACGTGAAGGGGCAGGTCCTGCACATCCAAAGCTGCAGGATTGCCAGGACACAGCAAAACAACAGCATATCCAAAGGGAGTCCCAGTGAGGGCCCAGTATCCATGATGTAGCAGAAACCAAAAGCCTTGAACCAGACTAATGACTCTGCAATGAACACTTGCAAGTAAAGATATATAGACTAAAGGGTTTACTGTGTGACTCACTGTGTCACACTACAGTTTCCATGATGAGATTCTTTTTCTTTTCTCTTAAATTTTATTTTATTTTATTTTGGGAGAGAAGTTGTAACGGCAGAGGGCAGATGTGATGGGACAGAGAGATGAATGCGATCAAGATGCACAATGTGAAAGTCACAAAGAATAAATAAATAAATAAACAAACAAACAAACAAATAAATAAATAAATACATTAAAAAAAGAAAAGACGCCGGGCGGTGGTGGCGCACACCTTCAATCCCAGCACTCAGGAGGCAGAGGCAGGAGGATCTCTGTGAGTTGAGGCAGAGGCAGGAGGATCTCTGTGAGTTCGAGGCCAGCCTGGGCTACCAAGTGAGTTCCAGGAAAGGCGCAAAGCCACACAGAGAAACCCTGTCTCGAAAAACCAAAAAAAAAAAAATGACAAATACTGACTACAGCTAATGTTAAGCCACTTTTTTTCTAGTCTAAAACCTTCATAATGAATTAAGTGGCAAGAGCAATTATTATCTGTACTTTGATTATTAATTAAGATTTTTTAGAAGAAAGTAGAAAAAGTAATTCATGAAAAATAAAGGTGTTCATTTTTAAAGATGTTAACCACATCAAATATATGACCCTTGAGCCACACATAGCCAAATTAGAGACAGGGCTAGACACTTTTCATAGAATATTTAATGTATGACTATGGAAGTTTTGATGTTATTACACTTATTGAGAATATAGACCTGGAGACTGCAACTGTTCCCTGAGACAGAGCCTGTCAGCACCCAACTGGACTAAGAGGAACTCCATTGTGCTCTCAAGGAGGCTACTTTACTCAAAGTTTAAAAAGAAATGATGTAGTTCAGGACACACTGGCCCTAAATGTGACATCCCAGTCTAGCAAGCAATTTAAGCTGGAGGAAGTAGAAAAATACACATATGTGAGCTGACTTTCACCCATCCACCTTGTCTCCTAAAACAGATCATTGAAATTAGAATTCCCCTTGCCAAGTTTCCCGTGAAGCAGATCCACAATCTTTATTCCAGGGCAATCCTCACTGCAGGGGACCCTCCCTTTGAAGGAAAGAAAGGAAGGTTAAGACAGAGAAAAACCTTAACACCCAGTCCTTTCTAAACAACAACCCCACATATAGTTTATAGCCATTAGAGCATGTCCCCTTGTCTTCCAAACATACTTGCATATACATTCTACAGAATTCCACAGTTTTTTGTATTTATTCAGGTCTTTAAAGATTCTCATGTCATTTATAACATGGCAAATAAATGTGTAAGTTTTGCTCTTGTCAACTGTCTTTCAGTATAGAGGAATGAATCATGAACCTTTTGATTGGTGCATAAAATATTTTCCCTTTCCTTCTTTAAAAAATCAAAAGTATATTTGCAACTGTGGGAGAGATGACGGCTTTATGAAAAAAGGACAGGCAAGTGAATTAAGGAAATTGTTGTCCTTGTTATTATATTACAGATGTTTACAGCTGCTGATTTACATAGGTAATAAATTTTGTCAGAAGACATTTTGTACATGATATGTGCATTTCACTATGTAAATTTTACCTCTTGAAAGGGAACATGAGTAAATATTTAACTTCACTTAATGATACGTATTCTGTGCAGTTGAGTGTACAGATATCAGCAACTTCAAAATGTGCCAAAATATATCAGACTTTGTGTCTGAATGAATGAATGTAAAGTGCTCATATAAGTGGTAAAACAAATATGTTAAATGTTAATTATAGATTACGGGTGACCAGTGTACAGACTATTATATAATTCTTTGATTTTTTTAAATCTATATTTCAATTTTTTAAATGAAATGTAATGAAAGTTATAGTGAATGTACCTAGAGGACACACTTATGAGAGCCCTTATTATACCTTATGTACACCCCAACTGCGTTGTTTATCCGATAAGGCTTTCATTAGTTTTATCATCCTAATTTTCACACTATACTATATACATTGTAGAATGAGTCTATGTAACTACCTTTTCCTGAAGCAAAACCCACTGTCATGTAGTTTATAATTTACAAAGAAGTGAGCAGTACACTGCTATGCATTCATTCAGTTGAGAAACATTGCCTTGGTTCTCAGAGCTTTCATTCTTGTGTACTTTCCGTGATTCACAGTACCATGTATGTGCTTTACCTACATTCCTTCATTTCAACTTTCAGACAGTTCACAGATTTTGAGCTATTGCTTAAGTATTAAGAGTAAAGTGTCGAAGCAGAGTGCTAGAGAGGTCTCCAGAAATCCACAAAGATACCTCCAACTGTACTATTAGCAATGGTCAAGAGAGTGCCTGAGCTGACCTGCTCTGGTGATTGGATCGCCCGAACACCCTAGCTGTCATGATAGAACTCTCATTCAGTGTCTGATAGAAGCAGATGCAGAGATCCACGGCCGAGCCCCAGGTGGAGCTCCGGGATTCCAATCGGGGAGAGAGATGTTGAGACCATAGTTGGAGGAAGCACAGGGACAAATAGCCAAACTAGTGGAAGCGCATGAACTGTGAACCAATGGCGGAGGAACCCCCATGGAACTGGACCAAGCCCTCTGGATAAATCAGACAGTTGATTAGCTTGAACTGTTTGGCCTTATGCATAGACACCTCTGTACCCAAACACTGACACCCTATAAAGGAAGCTATTATCTTGAGGCACCCAACGGGTCCTACTGGGCCTGAAACACAGGATTGACCCCTTGTGTGTCTGCTCAGACATTTAATAATTCTCATGAATTTTGTGTAATGGTTCAGCTATGGCCTCGTGTCACCTATCATGAAGAGAGCTCAGTGATGGAATTCTTTGAGCAGAGGGGCAGATACACTCGAGAACCTGGATTCAGACAGTGGAGCCAGGACCTGTACTTAGTACATGGGCTGACGTTTTGGAGCCTGGGGCCTATGCTGAGACACTTTGCTCAGCCTTGGTGCAGGGACGAGGGGACTGGACCTGCCTTGGCTGAGTCTGTGAGGCTGGGCTGACTCCCCAGGGGAGACCTTGCCTTGGAGGAGGTGGGAGTGGGGGGTGGATTGGGGAGGACTGGGGGATGGGAGGAGGGAGGACAGGGGAATTCGTGGCTGTTATGTGAAATTAAGTTAATTATAAAATAAAAAATACTATAAAAAAGAATATAGTCCTATCTATAGTTCTAAATATTGAAAAAAAAAACCACTGTCTTAAATATAGGGAAAGATAGAAGTGATAACCCAGTGCCAAGAAGAAAGCCAGATAAGTAGTAATCAATATATTTTGTTGAATGAGTACTCTTTTCCAAGGTAGTCATTAAGGCAGATATTGTGGACATTGAAAATCCAACAGTTCTATTTTCTATATGTTGTAGCCTGTGTTATTCTCCTCTCAGATCTTTAATCTTTACTCATGAATAAAAAATGAAGAAGCTTCATATTACCACAATGATCCAGTGCTAATATTTGATGAGTTTTATTTGGGGGTCAACGTTCTTGTATGTCAGAGAAACTATTATCAGTTCTAAAGATGAGTAAGTGGTACATTTTCTTGAATTGCAGATAAGAGAGTGTCTTTAATAAGAGAATGGCGGAATGAGGGAATGAAAGAGGCATGGGTAGGAAAGGTGGATTGGGGAAAAGGAAGATAGAAGAAGAATATATATATATATATTTATATATATATATATATATTTACTAATCAAACTAGTAAGCAGAATGGCTTTGCATAATCTAACATAATAAAATCATTTTATTTCATTATTCCAGGTTCATTATCCCTAAAGTTAGTGAGCACCCAAGATAAAGGCTGGGTATAATTTCTTCTTTGTTTCTCTAAAAATGAAAGCATTTGTCCATGATTAATAAATTATTCTGTTGTTGATTTTGCTTGGATGTATTTAAATGAATGGTATTCTTAATTAATGTAGCATACAGATTATTTATCAGGAAGTTTGAGGGCTTTTGACAAAATGCCCTTGTGGTTTTAATTTTTCATTCTTTTAGTGAGCAGAAGAGTTGGAGAGGGGCACTGATGATACATTGTCTGTTTTTCTAATCACCAATGTACTGCTTACAGCCCTATCTTGATTACAGAGGCCATCAACATCATTCTGAGCTGAGAGGATGCCTTAGGAAGAAAGATTCTAATTGATAAAAGTATAACAGGGTGTGTACCTCCTTTCATTGAAAATCACTGTCCTGTCAGAGATATCCTAAACCTTTACCATATCCTAAACAAGTTACAGCAGAGAGAGAGGGAATATGGAAACAACATCTCTACCTAGCAGGCAACTGAGGGTCAAATGCTCTTTCAAGCCTTATTTCCAATTGTATTGCTTTGATGATACAGCTTGACATAGTAGACAATTTTCACTCTGCACATCTTGATCAGATTTTCTTGAGCATGAATGTCTGTAAGGAATGTTTCTGTTGCATCTTTCTCCTCTTACCCTATTTAAATGTTGCTGTTTATGAGTTATGTCCTGTTGTGCTAAGGGTCCCATAGATCATTCTCTACATTCATAATATCCAAATATTATCAGAAGAAATGGAAAGGTTATTATAACACATTAGATAAAATTATCTTCCAGGAAGCTTTCCACTCTCATTATATTATTTCTCTTATAAACCTGGTTGAGCAAAAAGTCAGGGGTTTTACCTTATCAGTATCACTAGGTCCCAACATCACGAAATCTCATAAAATATTTATAAAGTAAATTATACACAAACTTTATTTAAAGCTGTCAGTTTCCATTGTGTTTGACTAGTGTTCTAAGGTAAGGGATGTCTACTTACACAGACATACAGAATGCAGATGCCCAGGAGTATATCTTTTGCTGACATCCTCACTATGCTAAGGCTACTTCCTTTAAGTATTTAACACATTACTATATCCTTAGCCCCAGACTAGGTTATGCCAGGTTAGCAGGATTTAACAGTGCAATGTTATTTTTCTTCACTGCCTATATCAAAACTAATAGCCACTGAGCTTTTTCAGAAAAAAAAATCTATTCAGAAAGACAGCTCTATATTTTCAGGCAACTTAACAGGTCAGGTACCTCTGGGCACATTGGATGGCTGAGTTAAAGAATCAAAATGTATAGAATAACTTACTGAGTTGTACTTGTAATTTCAATCAATAGCCATAGGTGATTTATGACTTTGCTGGGTTTCAAGCATGTCTTTGCCAATGTTCTATTGCTGTGAAGAGACACCATGACCACAACAACTCTTATAAAGGCTTACCAGTTCAGAGGTTTCATCCATTATCAGTATTGTGGGAAGCGTGGTAGCACACAGGCAGACATGATGCTGGAGAAGGAACTGAGTGCTACAGCCAGATCCTCAGGCAGCAGAAAGAGTGAAGCACTGGGCCCAGCTTGAGCATTTGAAACCCCAAAGCCCACCCCTACTTTCTCCAACAAGGTCACACCTACCCCGACAAGGCCAGACCTTCTAATAGTGCTGAGTATTTAAGAATATGAGCCTGTTGGGGCCATTCCTATTCAGACCACCACAGAGTACAACCACTGGAGGGATCCCTTGTTGTTGAAAGGCACTCTGTGAATATATTAGTGAAGATAGATGAACTGGTGCTGTGACATCTGTGAGCTGCAACATTGTTTTCATCTTCATAATTATATAGAGATTCCTTTAATATACATACATCACACTCACTCAGAACATTAAGTTGGAATTATATTAAGTAGAAATTAAATTGTTTTGAAGCAAAACATAACTGCTATCAAGATACAATGTCTAGTTACAATAAGACAAATCCCAAGCTTCTCTTTGTGAGTAAGAAAATTTCTCTTAAAAGCTAAACTATAAATCTAATGTACGGAAAAAGTAACTGTTAAAATAATCAATAAAACCATTTTTAATGAGCCAGTGAATGTATTTAAGGATGTCAATGAAAGCAGGAATTTTTAATGCACAAATTCTCTAACTACGGCTGAAATCCAAATTAACACAGAATTATAAAAGACTAAATAGCTTTGCTGATGTATCATGAGGGACATATTTCCCCCGGCTACGCTTGCTGCTTCTGCAGGATGAATAGTCAATAATTATTATTTGGTATCACATATTTTATAGAAACTGTCAGAACATGCAATTAGTCAGGAATGATGAAATGGTAATAAAAGAGTTAGGAATAATGCATTGGCTGTGTAAGTCATCAGTGTGTGTCATATACAGTTTTTAGAATGTTTTGTAGCCTACTGGTTATTAAATGTGGTCCTGGTTGGTAGGAACAGATGACCTTTGATTTAGGGACTTTAAAATGTATAACTCTCACTTTAAAATGGACCACATTTGTTCAATTATCTTAGCCCTCAGCATACCATAAGTCACTCTAGAACTCAATATGGAAATCAACTATAGATTTGGTACCACTGTCTGAAAGCATTCATTCTGAAAAGTTATACAAAAGCCTCAGCTATAAACTGATTTCACAGCATGGATGCCATGAACAGTAAGTCTCCAGAGAAGCTGCAACTGTTTGTGACAGCTGAGCTCTGAGATCAGCCTTAAAGACAGAACTGATTATAAAACTTTAACTTTAGATGAAACTTTGACCACTCAGCATATCGCTTAAGTATCCAAAAATGCTATGAATCATCTTATGTAAAGATGGTTTTTAAATTTACCTGTAAATTAACCCATGGGCAACAAGCAAAGACGACTTAGAACAGCACTGTGGATACATTTATATTTTTCTATTTTGTTAAGCCATAACCTATATAACAGAAATATACAACTGTAATTTGGATTGTGTACTTTGAAAAAATTGGGATACTGTAATTCTCATTGAAAAACATTCAAACTTATAGGGTGTTACAATTGATATCATTAGTTAGTAAGACGTGATGATATATTATGCTCCATTTCACCTTTGACTGTTGAAATCACACCCTAGTGATAACCATATTATAGTGATGGATGGAGTGTTTGGGAAATGTCTGTGGTCCACAGTACCTGGGATGCAAAAGAATATTTTCCAGGTGTGTAACCAGAGAAGAATAGTTTAACATAATATTTCTCATCCTCATAATTCACATTACAGAATATGGAATCTGCTCATTTGTGAATCCTTGAAGGTGGTGACATCTGACATACTTCTGAAATGCGAGACTGAACTTAATATCCATAATGAAGTGTCGACATCCACGCTTCACTCTCATACTTGGCAACATTACACGGGCATTACAGACTCGCTGTTGTGCAGCAGATTTTTAAATGAGCATATTTCAGAGCTCCCTATAAAGTAATGAATTAGAAATTGGCTTTGAATTCAGCTTGGTTGGCAGCTCTTATTTGGTACATAGATCTCATGAGACAGTGGTGTGCAGTCACACAATAGAAATTTGTAACATTATGCCATGATATTGAAAATACATGCTAGGTATTGCATTTGAACCAATTTTTTGAGGGTTTACTTTCATATTTCCTATGTGAGGTTGTACCCTTATACCACTATTGTGTAGAATGTAAAATTTAGGATAAAGTTAAAACAGTGTTGACCCCATCCAAGTTTGGATTTATTACTTGAAATACCAACAGGATTCATTGTACTAAGGCTTAGTTTATAATAGATTCCCATGTTATGAATCTCATGGATAGCATTGCAGTTCATTTTCATGGCTACACGACAAAGAAAAGTAATTAGATCCTAATGAAAAACAATCATTTTTAGCATCGGTGTCTATTTATGCAGAGATGTATTTTAGGAAAGTCGATTGAATTAAGCAATTTTGAACATGTTACAGATTCTTGGGGTAATATATGCTGTACGTTAAATATCATGAGGTATATCTTACCATAGCAATGTTCAGATTTTGTCTCTGAGAGCAGGGAGAGTTGGTGTCATAGGCTTTTTATGTTTACCCTACCCAGTCTCTAAAGGTTCGCTTTCTACCTCTCAAATGCATAATGTTCATGCTTCTCTTTTCACTTCCATTTGCATATTTCATTTTATCTGTAGCCTCCAATGCCTTTTGCCACCATCCATTTGGTGGTGAAGTGTTTCTTCTGTTGATATTATCTGATGCCACTTCACTCAGTCATTATGGCATATTTTCAGTATTCCTTAGTCCTGTCTTTTCACTTGAAGTATAATAACCAGTTTTATTTTCAAAACCAAAATGCACTGAAATATATGCAACACTGTCATGGGTAGCAGGTGTTGTTTTGTGCCAGTGTGTTACTACTGTGCTTCACTTTCCTCCTTTTGAAGAATTCACTCGATACTGTGTTTCGAATTTACTTTTTCAAACTGAATTCCACTTTTCCTATGAAAATTCCTACATATTCATTATTTTTGCTATTTGGTATACTTTCGTCAAATTCTACATTAAATTTGTTTTAGCCATCGCACCAGATTTGTACCCAAACGTCCAGTTCTTCAATCATTCTCTTAAAATAATTTTCGTGTATGGTATTTTGCCTGTATAGGAGCCTATGAACCATTGCCTGCAGTGCCCATAGAGGTCAGAAGAGGACGTCGGTACCTTGGAGTTACAGAGAGTATTGGGCTCCCATGTAGGTGCTGACAATTGAACCTGAGTTCAGTGGAAAATCAGGCACTGCTGACTGCTAAGCCATCTCTTTCTCACTGTGTAGTCCTGGCTGTCCTGAAACTCACTTTGTAGACCTGACTGGCCTCGAACTTGGAGATCCACATGCTTCTACCTCCCGAGTGCTGAGATTAAAGGCATGGGCCAATACCACCCAGCTCAATCTGCCTTTATAATCAATGCCCTAAACTGTTTTGTGCAGTTCCAATAAAATTTTGTCAGGAAAAGAGGTTTATTTTTGGCCCACAGTTTGAGAGGTTTAAAGTTCAAGACAGGAGAGGGGGGCTACATCAGGAGAGATCTTCCCCCTTAGTCATAATGTCATGAATGGCAAACTAAGATTAAAAACCTGTGTGAGAACAGAAAGTAGTACTTGAGAAAAGGGTTACAGGATGAGGTGGCAACTCTTTGGTACTTCCCTCTTTAGTGTCCCATGAACTAGAGATACAAAAAGACAGAATTAATCCTTTTTAAGGGTTTGTGTCAATGACTTAATTACCTCTCACTCTTGAAGGGGCTGGTGCCGGAAGCCAAACCAGCAATACCTAGATCATTGGGAGACGTACCATAGCAGTCAACTTTATCAAGCTTTTTACATCCCAGTGAGAAAGCAAACACATCTTGAAACTGTAGTTGATGAAGGGTTGTCCATAAGTCGTATTATTGCTTCTTTAACCATGACAGAATGGGAGTGGAATGGTGTTCATTGACCTTCCAAAGGAGTGATAAATTTGACATGGCTTCTCTACTGGGACAGCACCAACCGCCCAAGTGATAACTCATACAAGTCCATCTTGATGAGTAAGATGAGTTCATTAGATCTTATGTACACAGCTATGGATTTCCCTTAAATACCTGTATGTTCTGAGGGGCCAGTTCTACACCTTCCATGCTCTTAATTAATTTTTAATTTTATATAAGAGATTTTCTAGTCATTTTACATATCAGCCATAGATTCCCTTGTCCTCCCTCCTCCCATTCCCTAGCCTTCTCCCCCAACCCACCCCCTATTTCCACCTCTTCCAAGGCAAGTTCTCCCCTGGGGAGAGAGCCCAGCCTGAGTTGAGGCAGGTCCAATACCCTCCTCCCTGCACCAAGGTTGAGCAAAGTGTCTCAGCATAGGCCCTAGGTTCCAAAAAGCCAGCTCATGCACCAAGGACAGGCCCCGGTCCTGCACCCTGGGGGCCTCTTAAACAGTTCAAGCTAATAAACTGTCTCACTTATCCAGAGGGCTTAGTCCAGTTCCATGGGGGTGCCTTAGCTATTAGTTCACAGTTCATGTGTTTCTGCTAGTTTGGCTAATTGTCCCTGTGCTTTTTCCCATCATGGTCTCAATATCTCTTGCTCATATAATCCCTCCTCTCTCTCTCGTCAATTGGACTCCTGGGGCTTGGCTGTGGATCTCTGTATCTGCTTCCATCAGTCACTGGATGAGAGTTCTATCATGACAGTTAGGGTGTTCGGCTATCTTATCACCAGAGTAGGTCAGCTCAGGCACTCTCGACCATTGCCAGTAGTCTATTGTAGAGTCACCTTTGTGGATTTCTGGGGACCTCTCTAGCACTCTGCTTCTTCCTATTCCCATGGGGTCTTCTTTATCATGGTATTTCTTTCCTTATTCTCCCACTCTGTTCCTGATCCAACTGGGATCTCCTGCTCCCAACAGTCCAATTAAAAAATGGGCTATAGAGCTAAACAGAGAATTCTCAACAGAAGAAGCTCAAATGGCTGAAAGACATTTAAGGAATTGCTCAACATCCTTAATCGTCAGGGAAATGCAAATCAAAATGTCTCTGAGATACCATCTTACACCCGTCAGAATGACTAAGATCAAAACCACTGAAGACAGCTTATGTTGGAGAGGATGTGGAACAAGGGAAATACTCTTACACTGTTGGTGGGAATGCAAACTTGTACAGCCACTTTGGAAATCAATATGGCACTTTCTTAGAAAATTGGGAATCAATCTCCCTCAAGACCCAGCTATACCACTCTTTGGCATATTCCCAAGGAATGCTCAATCATACCACAAGGACACTTGCTCAGATACGTTCATATCAGCATTGTTTGTAATAGCCAGAACCTAGAAATAACCTAGATGCCCTTCAACTGAAGAATGGAGAAATAAAATGTGATACATATACACATTGGAGTACTACTCAGCAGAGAAAAACAATGACATTATGAGGTTTGCAGGCAAATGGATGGAACTAGAAAATGTCATCCTGAGTGAAGTAACCCAGACTCAGAAAGACAAACATGGTATGTACTCACTCATAAGTGGATACTAGATGTAAAGCAAAGGATAACCAGACTGCAACTCACAACTTCAGGGAGGCTACCTAGTAAAGAGGACCCTAAGAAAGACACAGGGATCATCCAGGGACAGAGAAATGGATGAGATCTACATGAGCAAACTGGGGGTGAGAGGGGGATAATGGAAGGCAAGGGTTGGGGGAAAGAGAGCTTAGGGGAGCGGGAGGTCCCAGCTGGATCAGGAAGCAAGCTCTAAATTTATATAGTTTCAAGTCTACAATAGAATTGATGCAAACCTGGCCTCAAGGTTCTATCCAGTGCTAAAATAATGTAAGTAACTATAAGATCAGATAACATAAAGCAGACATGAAAATCAATCAGACCATGAGAAAGTTACATATTTTTGTATACTCCATCTTTGCACTTATAGAGGATTCTTATGTTCTCAGCAAACCCTAACCAACCTTGGGAAGGAAGGCTTATTTTACTCAAGTCTTGGAGGTAGAATAAATAAATAGCAGAATGTTGAAAGATGGACTTACTTTGCATAGAACTTAGAGACCTATTCTCAGTATAAACAGTGACATTATCTGTGAGAGATATTT
>CABHPQ010144086.1:0-73629 GCA_902168405.1 Peromyscus aztecus | reverse complement strand
TTACAAGATACAATCAGGAAAAGGAGTCATCCTTTATATATAACTCACATTCGATCCCATACCGGTCTGCCAGGCCCTCTAGCACAAGGCAATGATGAGATTGATAAATTATTGATAGGAAATGTGCTGGAGGCCTCAGAATTTCATAAAAAACATCATGTCAATAGTAAAGGTTTAAAAAAAGATTTTTCCATAACCTGGCAACAAGCCAAAGAAATAGTAAAGAAATGTCCTACTTGTTCCTTCTACAATCAAACACCATTTCCAGCAGGATGTAACCCAAAGGGTACTCAGAGGAATGAAATCTGGCAGATGGATGTGTTTCACTTTGCAGAATTTGGAAAATTGAAATATGTACACCACACCGTTGTTACTTATTCAGGATTTCAATGGGCAACTGCTTTGAGTTCAGAAAAAGCTGATTCTGTAATCACTCATTTGCTAGAAGTTATGGCTATTATGGGTATACCTGCACAAATCAAAACTGACAATGCTCCATCATATGTCTCTGCTAAAATGAAACAGTTTTTTGGTTATTACAATATAAAGCATGTTGCAGGTATACCACATAATCCTACAGGTCAAGCAGTTATAGAAAGATCAAACAGAACTCTAAAAGATATGCTAAATAAACAGAAAGGGGTAACAAAACCCCCCAGAAACAGATTACATAATGCTCTATTAACTTTAAATTTTCTCAATGCCAATGAGAAAGGAACAACAGCTGCAGAGAGACATTGGATAATAGAAAAAACTACAGAATTAAATCAACCTATATACTTTAAGGATGTGCTGACCTCAGAATGGAAACCAGGATATGTGTTACATTGGGGACAAGGTTTTGCTTATGTTTCTATAGGAGAAGAAAAGCTGTGGGTACCATCAAAATTGATAAAGGTTCAATTTGAACAAGAGAGACCTCTTAATTAGAGGAGGTGATAGTTCATCAACTATCCAATTTAAACTAACTTATACCAGTAACACATGTCTTTTCATTTAATCAGATAATAATTTGCCAAAAAGGAACATCCCCAAAAAATCTTGGGGAAAGGTTTTTGTTTTTGTCTTTTAGGAGAATGAAGGTTAAGGAATCTGAAGAACATTTGACAAATGAGACAACTGAAGGAAGGGACAAATCGTCTATCCCAAGAAACAGAGTGAAAAGGCTTATGGGTATATCATCTAAAAAATTTTATGTCTTCCTAAATGTTTGTTTCTGCTTTTCTCTAAAGATTTAACACTATTGGTCTTCTAATAGTCCCAATTCAATTAAAATTTAAAGCTGACTTTGGAGTTGGAGAATGGCTCTCTCCTTCTTTAAACTCAAGCATGTTGTTAAAAGGAAAATGCAAAATCTCTGTATCATGCCAGAAGAAAGAGCCATCTTCTGCTATGGGACAGGAGAAAAGCCAAATTAATTAAGGAACTATTCTATTACTAATCTCAACTCTTTGATTCTATTCTGATCATTTAAACTTTTCTTAAAGTATGAATTTTATATCAAAATTTACAAGATTAATATATATATAGATATATATACATTTTCAACTTTGTTAAGATATGAATGCTCATATAGAATACTAGCTAATTCTAGAAAGAAAAAAGGTTTCAATTAGCTGCATATATATGTCTTTGTGTTCGAGTCTCTTATCAGTTTTCTGCAGGAATTCATGGCCAGGCCTAACATCAACTGAAGTCTCCAGGAAGAAGATGGGGCCCCACAACAACAACAATAATTCCACGTGGACAATAATAACATCACTAAGCTGATAAACATCATCTACAGATCAGCTTTGAACTACAAAATGCTCAGAGCAAATTTGAGAAAGGTAGCTGAAATGATCCAGTCTCAAAGACTACTTGAATAAGGATTTGAGATAAATTTGGCATTATACACAAACTGGATAACGAAGGATATAGTTACCTTTCCTAGAATTTGACAATTAGCCTAAAATTTTTATTTTCAGGATAAAGACACCTTCGCCCATACCCAGCAGGAAGCAATTTTAAGAATACGACGCCCACATTCCCAAAGAGGTGGCATGGGGCGGGTGGTTTTTTTGGTCTTTTAATGGGTTATGAGTCTGGGATAATTTTCATTGATTAGGGGGGTTGGTTACAAAGGGCTAAGCAAAAGAGATTAGATTTAAGGTTCTTGATTAAAAAAGAAAAAGAAAAAGACAATTATTAGTTTTAAATACTTTACATTGGATTGGATTGTTTTGTATACAAATTATATATATTGAAATTGATATTGTTAGAAAATGCTATATGTATATTTCTAATTGTATTTATACCATTCATTTAATAATGTAATACAATTTTCTGATCCTTAAATGTTATTATTACCAACTATTAGAATATAAAGAAATGAAAGTTAGTAGTTAGACATTACAATAGAACTTGTAGTCATATTAGGTATATTTTCTAGATTGAGCAGATATATTTTAGATAGACAGGTCATCTTCAAACCCTTCAGAGATCTACAGAATATGACATTTAAAATGTTTTAATAACTTAGAAAATTTTTCTTTTTTTTTTTTGTTATGACTATGAGAAATGTGGGCTCCTGCTGTACCAATCTACTTCAGAGAAAATATGGGCATCAGAAAAAAAAAAAAAAACAAAATAAAACTGGAGTTAACTTTCATTGTGGCAAAAGTTATCCACCGGACAAGAAAGTATTTTCGAATCAACTGCTGACAAACAGGACAGTCAGGACATGAAACAAAGGACTACTGATTCTTGCCAAAACAAGTGTGGTTATGGCTTTATCAAAAGGCATCTTCTGAGGCCAGGACAATATGGCACCATCCCTGAAGTGGCCTTCACAATCTGCAAAAGGTACAGTGCCTTTTTCTTTGAAGGCAGCTGAACAGGCAGTGGGCCGATGGCTTCTGATGTACAATGGAACAGCAGCTGAAACAGTTATTCTTGAAGAGTGACTAAGCTCACGCCTCTCAATAGTAGAATGGCAATTAATAGAGGGATGTGAAGAAGAACGGGATGCTGAGATGAAGCCACATACACACATAGCCAAGAAGAATGGACAACTGAATTCAAAAAACATCAACAATTTCCAGAATTTAAAATCCTGAATCATGACATGACACTAGTGGAATTCAGGTATTTCTGGTACATGGACTGCTCTCACCCAATGTGAGGTTGAACTGTTGACTTTGTGTATATCCTACTTCACAAGTGAGTCTGTCAGATATGCTAAGCCTATAGGCTGAAGATGATGCCCCAACACTGCAGAGAAACCTCAGATGACTGTCCAGGCAGCTGGCTGTTTCTGTCAACTCACAATTTTTTGCAAGTTGCTTGCATGTACTTCCTGTTTTTATTTTTGTTAGCTAATATTATTTCCTTCTTGGGTCTCTGAAGGAGTTGAAGATTATTTAGTTATAGTTGAAGATTAATTAGGATAGAAAGTGAATTAGATACAATAGGATAGATAATAGAATTATTTTCTCTGAATTTGTTAAATACAAATAGACTAGACATTGTTTAGGTATTTATTACTTGTATATATTGTATATAGTTATTGTACTTCTGTATATAGTTTTTCTTATGTTAGTTATAAGTGTTTTCCTTTTTTTCTTTTTATTAAAATAGAAAAGGGGAAATATGGTGATATTTTCTTTTGTATTAAAATGTTATTTGTATAATAAATAAAGTTGCCTGGGGGTCAGAGCTATTAGCAAGCCATAGGAAAGCAGGGCAGTGGTGGTGTACGCTTGTGATCATAGCACTTGGTAAACAGAACTAGGTAAGTCTCTGTGTGTTCGGGGATACAGGCAGCATTGAATACACATGCCTTTAATCTCAATACCAACCATAAAACACCTGGAGGGCTATACGGACAGGCCGTAATGAGGCAGTCCTGTGGTTGGGTTTACAACCAATGAGAAAGCAGAACAGAGACTATATAAAGACTTTAACACAGGAAGTACGGTCTCCTTCGGAGAGGTAGGACCACTGCAGGAGGAAGGGTAAGGTTTTGGCTCTTAGCTCTGACCTCTTGTCTTTCTTCTTTGCATTGGTTCTGTGTTTCTTATTTATAAGACAGTTGGTTACATCTACAGGATGTTGCCTCACACACCGCACAGGAAGCAGCGGGGGCTTCCCTAGAGCCAAGCCCAGGGAAGCTGATCCACTCAGCTCCCTTCAGGATGAAGTGTGCCAACACTAACCTACTTTTCCCATAGAATCATTAGTTAGACTCTCTGAAGCTGGGCTAGTGTAAGGTAGGGCCAAGAAGTGAAATTTCAAATGTTTCCCAAGAAGTCCGTCCTAGCTCTAGACTGTAAACTCGGTGGTTGCTGGCCAGGTATCTGAGTCACTCAGCTGAGGCCTGAGAAACAGTTGAGGCCTGGAGAAGCAAATAGTTCAGGGTTATAGGAAAAAGGAAAAAAAAGCAGGGGCTGGACTGAGAGTCACTCGGTGGAGTGCTAGCCTAGCTCACACAGAGCCTGGCTTCCACCCCAGCACGTAAGGCAGACATGTGGAACACCTGTGATGCCAGCCTTGGGACATAAAGTCAGGAAGATCACAACTCAAGGTCACCCTCCACTACATAGCTAGTTTGAGGCCAGCCACAGCTCCATGAGACCCTGTCTTAAAAAGGAAAGAAAAGAAAAAAGCCTCATTTCCTGTTTGACAGATTCAGAAACTCAACTCTAAAGATGAGCTGATTTTAAATTTCCTTTAGTATATAATGCCAAAACATAGAAACATAAGAGGTTAGCGGATAAACTGTGAGATGTTCATGTCTGTAGGGTTGCAATTCTCCCCTAAGCATGCCTGTGAAACAGTGGAGATCTGTTGCTGGTGAAGTGGAGGTTAATTTTAGCACCCTCTAGAAACACATTCTCCTTGGAGGGGCTGTCAGTCCGAATGTGTGCCCTGAGCTCTAACGCTCATTGCGAGAGTCTGTGAATTTGTCTAACTGGGTTAGGTTGCTGATGCTTGCCTCTAATTCACCATACTATGACATTTCATAATTTTAGGAATGGGGGACATATAAAAGACTTCTGGAATTGGACATTTTAGCAGAGATTTTTCTGTTGATTACACAGTGGGACAGCTCCCACAGATGTTCGACTCTTAATTTCCCTAATTCTGGCTCCTTCTGAAATCTCATGGCTAATTCAGCTGTGTGTCCCTCCGTTAATAAAGATATTTCAAGGTTCTAAGAGAGAACACATCTCAAACCTCCTCCTCCCCCTCTTCCTTCTTCCATCCCCATCGCCCCCCACCCTCTAGCCAGTATGTAGCTGCCTTCTCCCTCTTTAAGAGTATATTCTGTAAAGGCAGCATGGGACTATAAGTCTGCTTTAGTTACTAATTAGTTGTGTGTACTGACTCAGACTTTAAAGCCAGCAAGCTTTCATTCTGAAATCTGGACAACGACGTCTCAAAATGAAGTGCTGAGAATGTATAATCTTCAGACTAGGGACTAAGAGTTGTATTTTGGAAGATTATATTTGACTCTTCTAAACGTTTGCCTCTCTGTCATGCTGTCTGAAGAAAAGATCACAAACCATACAGCAAGTAAGAAAAATTGATAGTTTGGTGGTGGGATGAACAGCTGGTTATGTCATAAGGCAAGTGTAGGAAAATCTTAATGATGGGTGCTGGCACACTGGTACATGGTACAAAATTGTGCTGTCTTCTCTCAATGTTTAAAATTTTTCACCATGAGTGCTTGGAAAACTATGCTGTTAGGATATATGTTTTCTATACAGATGTCACATATATTAATAATTAAATCTTCCAAATGCCTTAATGACTCATATTTGTAATTCTTGAGTCTGCGCTAAGATATGTTCTTCCCTGACCCAGCGTGGCTTTTATTCCATTGGTTGTGCTCTGTAATTCCACATTATCTGGAACATTCTACGGTGATTTGGGAGCATGCCAAATTCATTGCAGCTGCAAATAGCTGGCATTTTAGCAGATCCCAGTGGCACTTGAGAGTAGAGTCATCATTGAATGAAAACATGATTTAACTCTGAATTTCACTTCAGTGTCTTGTGATATTGGAGACAAGATGAGAAATAATGCAATAGGACATGGCCTACTTCCTCTTCCCATTCAAGAAATTTCAACAGCCTATAGGTTTTATGAATCAGCGTGTCTCCCAGGTGTGTGTCTCTGGCATGGGCATAGCCCTTGGGTTAGATGAACTAAATCACATGTTCGTCGACCCTAGTGGGTTATCATCTGTGTGAAGCAGACAGGTTCTGGGCTCTGTTGTGTGGACAGCTGCAGCCTTACCACATCAAAGATTAAGAGAAACAGCCTTGGCTTGACATCTTGAAAGAGACACCTGTGGTGCTGTGGAGCCAGCAGCTGCTCACAGGGATGGTGGTTTTGTCCTCTGAAGAGGCTGCACTGTGGATATGGCCATAGGAGGCTCAAGGAACCAGTCTGTGAGCTGGTGCTAGGCCTGCCAACCAGCCCCATGAGAGAGCACAGCCCAACAGACAGTGGCCAGAGCTGGAGGGCAGGGGACATGAAGGGCAGGGGAAATGGAGGGCAGGGGAAATGGAGCACAGGGGAAATGGTGAAGGATGTCACTGAGAGACTTGTTTATACTTTATGTCATACTTGAAATTCCTGCAGGCTTTAGGAATAGAATATGGAGCACTTTGAAGTGTGACTTATGAAGACTTATGAAGAGATAAAACCCAGTACCACCATGCACATATCCCCTCCACGTGCACAAGAGTCTGACTGTACTTCTAATATTCATCACAGATCTTTTTCATTTTGAAATGGACAAAATACCTGGTTATTAAATAATGCCTTGACTAAGGGTAAAACTCATTTTTCTTTTCTTTGTGTGGTATTGTTTTGTTTATCATACTTGGAATGGAACCCAAGGCACTATGCAGACTGGGCACATACTCTACTACCAAATTACTTTCACAGCCCCATTTTTTCTTTTTACTTACTGACTTTTTACTTTTAAAAGATACATACACAAGTATTTTGCCTTCATGTATGTCTGTGTATCACATATGTGTAGTGCCCATGGATGCTAGAAGAGAGTGTCAGAATTCCTGGAAGTAGAGTTATAAATTGTTGTTCTCTACCATGTGGGTCCTGGGAATTGAACCCCAGTCCTCTGGAAGAGCAACCAGTGCTCTTAACCACTGAGCCATGTCTTGGTCCCATTATGTTTCACTTTGAAATCTTGCTAGGCTACCCAGGCTGGTCTTGACTCTCAGACCAGGCTGGCCTTGAAAGTGTGATTCTCTTATTTCAGCTCCCCAATCAACTGGGATGACAGGAGGCCTGTCTCACCAGGTTCAGCTTCTTTTTGTTCTTAGTTCAAGTTACAGCTCACAATTGTCCACAGAAGACTGCATTTTTTTAAAAAAATATAGCTAATTGAAATATCTTGTAGATAATTCAACTAAAACTTCAGTTCATACAAGGTTAGACTTTTCTCAACAGTGAGACACGTCTGCTCTTGGCAGCACCAATTACTTCAAAGAGGATGATGGGCATCGAAGAATCTCCTTATGGAGTTTGCTTTCAATGCAGCAAGGCTAGCCATTTGGCAAGAAATTGCTCTTGTCTGGACTACTTGACAGCATGCTGTGTAAACTGGACATGCAGGATCCACAGGAAAGTGATTGCTAAACTTTGCCAAAACAAGGCGGGATGGTCCTCAAGGTTCCTGCTTCACAGAAGAACCTGCCAGACATTCTGCAAGACACAAAGGAAAGCAACTGACAAACTTTGCCAATGTAGGTGGGACAGTCCCTCAAATTTTCTGCTTCATTGAAAAGTCTACCAGATACTCTAGGCCTATAGGCTGAAGATGGATGCCCCAATGTTACAGAAGAACTTTGGGTAACTATCCAGGCAGCTAGATGTCTCTGTCATTTCTAGAGTTTTGAAAGTTGCTTGCTTGAACTTCCTGCTCACTTGGGTAATATTATTTTCCTTCTCAGGTCTTTGATGGGTTTGAAGACAGTACAATTATAGCTACAATCTTCTCATAGTTTAAGAGCATATCAGATACAAGATTTAGATTCTTCAGGACAGGACAGCTATTGGCGTAATCTCTTTAACTTGCCACTTACCTTTGGCCTGGACATTTAGTATGTGTCTCTTGCTTGATGTTGTTCTTGTTGGTTGTAGTTCCATTTTTGTTTATGTTATTACCTTTTCTTTCTTCTAGACACTACTTGATAACTGTTCTTATTGATTATATTTTGTATTATATATTGTATATATATATATATATATATTGTATTTGTAATATATGTATTAGGTTTAGAACCTTCTTATTTAGACAAAAAAGGGGAAGTGTTGTGGAAATTCATTCCATTCAACCAATGACTTTTGGGGTATCTGACTCTATGAGTGTGGTCTTGTCTGCATCATGCATGATTACTTAAGAAGAGAGAGAGAGGGGTTGTGCTCTCTCTTGGGTAGTGAGGACCAGGTCAGGTGACTTGGAGCAGCTTGCAGTTGGTTCCCATCACCCTTGGGCGGAATGGAGGACAAGGGCAACTGGATAAGTGGAAATGTTTATTTTGTTCTGTATTCATGAGTGTATTATCCCCATTTTATTCCTTAATAAATTCTTGAGATCCTTTAACAGACTCTTGTGGAATTATATAATAAGAAACTACGCATGTTTTTCTTGATCCAGCCATTTGCTATTGGTCAGATGTGTGCACTGCAAGATCAGGATGCCAGAAATCCTTGACTATCAAACCACTCTGCTGTCAAGGACATTTTAACATCTCCTATCTAGGGAAGAAGAGTTGCTAGCTGTCTATGGCCTCAGTGGCTGTGCTAGTTAGTGTTTGCCAGCTTGTTACAAGCTAGGGTCATCTGGGATGAAGGAACCTGAACTGAGAAAATCCTTCCATCAGACTGTCTGTAAGCAACTGTGTTGGGAATGTCTTCTTGATTAATAATTGATGTGGGAGGACCCAGCACACTGTGTGCAGTGCCAGTCCTGGGCAGGTGGTCCTGGGACACATAAGAGAGTGTCCTGAGGAAGCCAGTAGGCAGTGTTCCTCCATGGCCTCTCCTCTATTTCCTGCCTCTAGGCTTCTGTCTTGAGTTCCTGACCTTTTTTTCCTTCTTAAGCTGTAAGCTGAAATAAACCCTTTCCTACCTAAACTGCTTTTGGTCATTGCATTTGTTGCAGCCATAGAAAGCAAACTAAGACAGGAGATAAAGCTGAACACTGTCTGACTTTTCAAAGCACTTTACATATTTTCCCTTACAGTATCTCCAGTTGCAAAGCAATCTGCTCACAGAAGTGTCTTGCTATTAATCAGAGCTATGGCTACTGGGCAGCATGGCATCATCTACATTGTTTTATTTGATCCTTGCAACAATCTTGTAAGACAGGTGAGTCACAGTGTGTACTATTATTATTTAGAGCTGAGGATTTAGCCCAGGGCCCCAAAAATGCTGGATACATGGTATATCATTGAGTATACCCCTAGCCTCTGTGTTATTTTTCTGATTATATAGCTGGAGATCAGAGAATTCTCTGAACTTTTCAAGGTTACCTCAAATTAGTGATTTGTGGTTGAACTCTAGGGGATACAGAGAAGTGGTTCTGGCCATCCCTTCTCCTGAAGGCTTGACAGGAAGCTGAATTACCATGACAATTTCGATTGCTGTGATTCTTCTTGAAGCTCACGCCAGTGCAGAGGGTGGAATGTGTTTTGCTTTGAGAAGTCTCCTAGAAATTGACTCAAGACTTTTCAATAGACTCATTGGAGTGTTGTCTGTGCTAAGAAAACAAGAGAATGGGAGTCAATGGGTTATGTATAGAAACCAGTCCATGTCCAATAGTAGAGGCTCACCTCCCCCTACATAGTTCTCCCTCATCTCGGAAGACAATAATGCCATTTCCCCCAATTGCTCAAATCAGCACTTGACCCTATGATTTCACACTCCTGGACAAATCTATCAGAATCTGACTTGTTTTGCTGCCTCCACCCACCACCTTGGTCCAAACTGATAACTGTTGGGACATCCATCTCCATAGCATCCTGGCTTCACTGTGTCTTCTTCAATCTGCATCCACAGAGGAGCCACAGGAGTCCTGTGAGAACAAGGGTCAGCTCCCATTTCTCTTTGTATGAAATCTTATGACTTCCAATGCCCCACATTGAAGCCAGAGTCTTCAGCGTGTCCTAAGCTGTGGTTCATCTTCCTCTCACACTCAAATCTCCTCGACCCTGTGTTCCAGCTACCTCTCTTCCCTTGTGCCTCGGCTATCAAGCTTGGGATACATGATGCTTTTTGCCCAAAGCCCTGTTGCCCAAAGAAGCTGTAAGGTTGCCCAAAGAAGCTGTAAGGGTCCCATCTCCCCTTTGTCAGTTCAGATCTTTACTCAGATGGGATCTCAGCAGCAAGATTTTCCTGGTTGCCAGCTACAAAATTAATCCAGGCACTCCTTAGCATTTACATGGTATATACTTCTCACCTATTTTATGTTTCACCCAATAGAATATAAAATGAATGAAAACAAAACTCTACTCACTGTCTCTGTCACAGGCCCAATGCTTGGCTCATCTCAAGGTACACATTGGTGTTCAGCAATTACTTCTTGAATGAATGAAGTCATTGAAGGGAGAGTTGACTCATTTTTGATGAAGTCTTATCTTTTTGTTTAATCATTATGGAAAGGCATCTGAGGATACATCCATTATACCCTGTGCTTCTGCCCTTCCGTCTTCCTTCCTGCCTGCCTCATGTCTGCCCCAGTACCTCGCCATGTCCTCACAGCTGGGTGGAGAAGAAAAACAAAAGAGTGCCATCCTCTAAACCCATTTGAAAGGATTTTCAGTGGGGGCCAAAGTGGTAGCTTAGTGGTTAAAGAGCTTTCGCATCCCTAATACCCACAGTGTGAAAAGTCAGGCCTGTGACCCCAGCACTGGGGAGGGAGAAGTCAGAGGAATTCTGGGACTCACTGGCCAGCCAGCCAGACTGCAAATGAGAGCTTCTGGTTCACAGAGAGACCCTTTTTAAAAACAGCAAGGTGGAGAGTAACAAAGACAACTTCTGGCCTTCATATACAGGGGAGCACATGCTCACACATTACCACACACACACACACCTCTACACATACATTAATACACACACAAATCACCACACACATACACATCACTAATACATATCAATGGACACACATCAAAACACACACACAGATTACCACACACATCATCATCACATACACATTAACACACACACACACATCACCAGATAGATACATATCTATATACACATCAACACACACACACACACACACACACCAGAGATTCTTAGCACTAAAGATCAGTGACTTCAACTTAGTCTTTCCGTATGTGACTAGGTCCCATGGTCACTGGAAGAGAGAACAGGACACAAATGTTTGAGCTCATGCTAGTGTGAAAACCATGCTTATCTTAAACTCTTGTCCAAGCTTCCTAGTCATGGCTAAGACGCTGGGCACTGTCTGTCCCGCCTACACACCAGTTTGGCTACACTTGAAACATGGCACTCCACTCAAGTAGAAGTGTACCCTTCCCCCTTTGTCCCTCTAAATAACTGGCTGCTTTACAATTTCCTTTGTATATAGAGGCAATAGCAGAGTGGCCATGTTGTAAATAATCATGGCAGCCAGGGATGCTGGCACATACCTGTAATTCCAGCACTTGGGAGACAGAGAAGGGGGATCAGGAATTCAAAGGCATCCTCAACTACACACATGTTCAAGACTAACCTGGACTACAGGAGATCTTATCTCGAGCACCCCTACCCCCAATCTAAATATCTTCTATTTAGTGTAGACAGGCTATGTCAATTGTTCACATAGGCTAAACTATTTGAGTTGTTTAAATACTATTTCTTTTCTCTTTTTGTATTTAAATAAAGTTCAGCTTACAGAAACTAAGCACTTAGACTTTTTAAACTACCATAAACATTCACCAATGCACACCTACCTTGTCATAGATGTAGATGTTTTCTGTATTATCACAGGATTAACCCTGAGGTTAACCAGTGAAAGTTCTGAAGTCTTTTGTTTTCCAAATGACCTTGAAACCTAGAGGAGTTAAACCAATGTCAGTCCAACAGCTCCAACCTGTCAGAGCAAGATTCAATATCTTCCCAGTCCCCTCTTCATGAGAAGACACATATAAACTTGTGCAACTGGCTCTGTTTATTATCTTTAATGAAATTTGTAGTGGTGAGTAAAACTAGCAAGGGCTCACTATTAACATCCTTCACTTTTAAAACCAGACCTCAGTGCAACACTTAGAAACAGGTGAGAGTCTGGAGAGAAGGCTCCACAGTTAAGAGCACTTGCTGCTTTTGCAGGTGACCTGAGTTCAATTCCCAGTCCCCACATGACAGCTCACAATCATCTGTAACTCTAGTTCCAGGGGATCTGATATCCTCTTCTGACCTGCGCTGCACATATATGGTGCAGAGATACAGCATGCAGGCAAGCACTCATACACATAGAATAAAACAAATCTAAAAAGAAACAACCAAGTGAGAGTTAATCACTGGAATTAGGAAGTGCGTGTTGTTGATCACTATAATTGTAGTGATCAAAATTAAAGGGAGCAGACAGAAGCCAGCATAAGCATCAGTGAGTGAGAATAGTGGGTAATGGATAAAGAAAACTCATCTCCATTCCCATGGAGTTGAGTAAGTAAAAGCAAAAGAAGGAAAAAAAAATCATGCATGCACTTTAGAGGCTGAGGGAGGGACTCACATTTGAGACTATATTTGTAATTTAGGGAATCACATGGGGAACAAATCTGGACAGTAGTTCTGATAGCGTAGATGGTGAAAAATTCCATGTTTCAAGAATTCATCTCTGCAGGACAGACTTCTCTGATGAATAAGAAAAAAATTGAACTAGATAACTTTTTTTCTTGCTTTCCATATAGAACCACCAGGAACCTACTGTGCTTTGGTCCCTGGCCCAGGCACTGGGATGGACCTAGGCACAGTAGGCTCTCCACATGCACTCAGAAGGCACTGTGCTGAGAAATGAGGAAGTGGCAGCCTGGTAAGCTCACGGGCACCCAGGAAAACCAACAGGAAACCTGGATGATTTGAGTCACCTTCAGAAAGCTTTGGAATTCATTTTTAAAATAACAATTCCAGATGAATAGAAGAGAAGGTTTGGGATATTTAAGTGGGTTATCAGATTTGCACAGTGAATCACAGAGGAAGGATACAAATGCCAAGGCCACCTTTAAATGAGCCACATATTATACAAAGAGGAAGGGAAGGCCATGAAGGGAGAGGTGGAGAAAGAAAGGGAGGAGGAGGGAGAGGTGACAGTGGAGGTTTGGGCAATTCAGAGGATGAACACAGACATGCTCAGGGCCCTCTTGCTGGGAACCCTGTTTGTAGGCTCTTAGAAACAGAATGTGACAGAGAGCTCTGACTGAGCAGGAGAGGAGTCTGAGAGAGTTCACCAAAGCTCCTGGGAACTGCCAGGAAGTACAGAGGCCAAGGAATTAGAACTATTCGATAGCTTAGAGGAAACCTGGTGAAGGAGGAAACAGTATAAAGACTGACTCATAAAACAGGCTGGAGGCTGCAGGAGCCTGGCTGCACCCCAGCAACTAGGGGAGTGCTGAGCCCTCCCTCAGCAAAGCTGGGTTTTAAGGCTAAGCCCAAGTAGAAGACATCATAGGATGAAAATGATGGGTCAGAGTTTGGGAAGAAAGAAAAAAGACTGCCCGGAGCCAGTCCAGGTGCCACTCTACATCTGGGGGTTTGGGTTGACGGTGTTTGCTTTGACTTTTCAGGGCTGGGATTAAGATGAAGGCATGAAAGCAGGAGAACTGGCTCCATCCCTTGTTCTTTGCTGCATGGGTGAACTAGCCAGGGCAATGCTGGAGAGAGTCACCTCACCTTGTGGTGAGGACAAGGGAGAGCTGGTGGGCTGATTGACCATGCAACCACCCAGCCCACAACTAGGGTTATGTGTTGGCCCACCCCAACATCCACCCCATCTGTGATCTGCTGAAACGTGTGAAGGGACCGGTCTGAAGATCCAAAACTGCAGGATTTCCACAACACAGGACCACATCAAGATAACCAAGAGGAGTTCCAGTGAGGGCCTGTAGGGAGAAGTTTCTCGGGTCCTACCCGCAGTCCAGACAAATCTCTCTCACCCATGGTCCCACAGCTGCTCAGACCCAAGTAAACACACAGAGGCTTAGATTATTTACAAACTGTGTGAACTATGGCTTTAGCCACTTGCCAGCTAGCTTCTCAGCCAGCTCTTTCATCTTCTCTGAAGTAGATTGGTACTGCCAGGAGCAGACATGTCTCACAGCCATGAAAAAAGAAAAAAATCTATATTATTAAAACATCTTAAATGCCATATTCTGTAGATGTCTGAAGTGTTTGAAGATTACTTACCTACTTGAAATATATCTATGTATACCTAGACAATTTAACTAACATGGTTATAAATTTGACTATTATAGATGACTATTAATTTGTATTTCTTAACTATACATTACATTTTTAAATGAGTTTAAATTTTAAACATAATACCTTAAACAGAGTAAAAATATACATACAATATAGCAAAACTTTAAATTTGTATCAATAAACCAAAATCCATAGCAATGTAAAACATTTCAAACAAGTTGTTGCTCTCTAAAAGTAGATTCAATAATCTACCCTTTCATCCTATCATATCTATATCCCCTTTTCTTCTTTAGAAAGAGATTGCATTTATAACCAACCCCCTTTAAATAAAAATAAACATTTATAAACAATATTTTGGGAATTTTGGTGTAGCTTCTCATACTTCCTGCTGGTTTGGGGTGCTGGTAATCTTATGGGGATCCTGAAAAAATTAAGAATTATAGTTAAATCTTGGCTGTAGTAGTCTGTGAGGCTGTATCAACCTTTCAGCAGGTCTTGGCTGATCAAACCATATTAGCTTAGAAACAATCCATAGGTTCTCATCTTTTGTAGAAACAAAAGCAGAACATCTTTTCCAAAGCAAAATTTTAGACACAAATTTTGAAGTCAAGATACCTTTATATATATATATATATATATATTGATTTAACTGAGTAGCCTTCACAATCAAATGTCTTTCTGCAGTTAAAAATCTCAAAGACAATATAATCCAGACTCTGTGTGTGATTTCCATCTTTACGTGTCTTATTTTTATATTACTTTAACTGTCTCTTTAAAGACTTTATTTTTAATACTATCTATTTCTTTATATAACTGCATATATTCCTTTTTTCTCTCTTCTAAGCTTACATACATTTTTATACACACTGTAAACAATTTATAGTTTTATTCCATCTGAATCTGTCTTATTGTGAATCTATAGTCTTTCTCTGACCAGGAGAGATTTTAAACTGTTACACTCCATGGCTAGGATGAAAAGAGGCAGCCTTGGCTGCTGACTCCACCCACCTCAGCTTCCCAACAGGGCAACATGGCGGTGATATGTTTACCGCCAGCTCTGGGAGCCCGGCTCACCGTCTGCTCTGGGAAGCAGTGGTTCTATGCCTCCAACAAGCAGTGTGTAGCCCAGAAACCATTTTTTCTCCTGTACTAGCAAAAGCTAAACCCACCATGCAGTGCACTGCATAGCTTGGGGACACCTCTGTGTACTGCAGCAGGAGTCCACCACGCTGTAGGTCAAGCCCAAATGCTGCAGTGTCTCTGTATCATGGCCAGAGAGACACAACTAGGAAGCTGCTTTTAGCTCTGTTTTAGAATTTTTTTTTTTTTAAGCTTTCTCAGGTTTTGGGTGGAAATTCTTGCTAGCATGTCTGGGTGGCAAATGTAGCCAGAAGGTGTCTCCAGCCTTGCCCAGCCCTGCAGTCCCACTTTTCTCAGGTCCCAAGTAAGCACACAGAGGCTGTATATTATTTATAAACTGTATGGTCTATGGCAGGCCTCTTGCTAGCTAGCTCTTATAACTTAAATTAACCCATTTCTATTAATGTATGTTTTGCCACGTGTTCCGTGGCTTACCATGTTATTCCATGGCTAGCCTGTTATTCCTTGGGCGGCAGGCTGGCATCTCTCCAGACTCCACCTTTCTCTTTCCTGTCTCTCTCCTTGGATTTCCCATCTGTCTCTAAGCTGCCTTGCCATAGGCCAAAGCAGCTTATTTATTAACCAATAGGAACAATGTATATGCACAGCATACAGAAAGATATCCTCCAGCAAGGGCCCAGTATTCATAGTGTAGCAGAAACCAGAGGCCTTGAACCAGACCAATGACTCTTTGCAATGAGCACTTGCAAGTACAGATATACAGATAAAAAGGATTTACTGCGTGACTCACTGAGTCATACTACAGCTTCCATGACAAGACTGATTTTTTTTTCCTTCTCTCTTCTTTTTTTTCTTTTTCTCTTAAATTTTGTTTTACTTTATTTTGGTGGGGGAGGTTGCAAGGGCAGAGGGTGGATAATAAGGGACGGGGAAATGAATGGAATAGAGATACATGATATGAAAGACACAAAGAATAAATAAAAAGAAATGCATGTAAACTTTGATTTCTTTATCTAAAGATGCTGAATCTTTGGTATGTTTCACCATTGCATTCACAATTGACTATTAGATACGGAGATACCCTGCAGCCAATGAACAGTGAAGTCCGCTTCAATGGAACTGATCCAGAGGAGACCTTCCTCCGAGCTGGGTGTACAATTCCTTCTCAGTTTGTGAAAACACAGGATTCATAAAGCAATCGATCTACCCACTTCCCTGTGACCAGCAGATCTTGTAGGTGAGACACTTTTTTTTTTAAGTCACTGGAGTCCTGACTCTGCATTCAAAGTGGAGAGAACATGCAATTTCAACAGAATTTCCAGAATACAGAAAAGAAAAATGCATCTTGCCAAGAAAATTGGCCAGTCCACCGAGGCTGTATCTGGATGCTCTGCAGGAAGACACACTTGAGATTCGCATGCCCTTGAGAAAAACCTCCAGTGGTACCACGCTGGAGCCTTTGCGTTTGCTGCACTGACCACACAGATCTGACCATTGTTCAGGGAAACAGGATGTGGCACAAACATTTTTATGAATCAGTCTTAAGACCTTTGTCTTGGCCAATGTTACACTTTTGTTTTTGTTTTTTGATTGTCTTTTAACCAAACTGAATGTGATATGTGTGATGGTTCATACTGTCAACTTGATCGGTTCTAGAACAGTGGTTCTCAACTTTCTTAATGCTGCAACCCTTTAATACAGTTCCTCCTGTTAGGGTGACCCCCCCAACCATAAAATTATTTTGTTGCTACTTCATAACTGTGAGTTTGCTACTGTTATGAAGTGTAATGAAAACATTTGTGTTTTCTGAGGCTCTTAGGTGACACCCATGAAAGGCTCATTCGACCCCCAGGGGTGGAGACCCACAGGTTTGAGAAGAACTGTTCTAGAATCACCTCTGGGCATTCCTGTGAGGAGCAATATAGATTAGGTTAATTCCATCTTAGTGATAGGTAGCACAACCCCATAGGCTGGAGTCCCAGACCAAATAGAAGGGCTGAGCGGCAGCATTCATCTGCTTTCTTGCCGGCTATGCACACAGTGTTAGCATCTGCCTCAGCATCCTGTCGCCAGGACTTCCCTTGACTGTGGGCTACAGTAGGCCGCCCTCCCCTGAGTTCCCTCAGTCAGGCTTTTGCTGCAGCAACAGAAGTAACATGGCATTTGCTCAGCAGGTGGGAGGCTGTGGTTACCACTTACAGAAGGAGCTAGCTGGAGTGCCATAAACAGTAGGGGCACTGGCATTGTAGGAAGACGGACAGGTTGGGGGGGGGGGCGGCGACTCTGTGATGTCTTTAGTTTTTCTCCATCAGATCTTGTCTTTTGGGATGTGAGGGACTTTCTACAGGCTCTGGTTTCATTGTGGACATTGTTTGCCTCATAACTGGATGGACTTTTGTTGCTGGGAGGCTGGATACTCTAGGAGGTGGTTAGGAGTTAGATCACTGGCTGTTCCTTAGATGGCCTCTTTTTTCCTGGTACCTTCCTTCCTGTGATTCTCTCTCTGCTTCCTGACAACCACAAAGCAAGCAGGATTCCTCTATCGTGTGCTTCCTGATGCTCTGGAACACAGACAACTGACTGAGTGGTCATAGAGCCAAGCCTCTAAACCATGAGGCAAAAGTAATCCTCCTCCTTTAAGGAGGTTGCCACAGGCATCTGTCAGAGTGATAAAAAGGCGACTGATACAATCTGCACTATGTTAATGTAACCGGGACTCTTCTGTGAGTCACAGGCAGGCACAGCCTGACTCCTCTGGGTTTTGGTTTCTTTTAATAAGGAAAACTTTTCTTTCAATCCCTTCAAACCCAGGGTCCAGTTGGGCAGGCCTAGTTTAGGGTCTTGACATTTTCTCACTTGCTGCAAGCTTCCTTAGTGGGATGCGTGACATTTCAGCATCTAAAACACAATGTGAGCTCCTCAAGGCAAGAGTCCGGTGAGTCAGGTGCTGAGACAGGTAAGTAGCCAAAGCCATCACAGTTAGGTTTCTGCAGAGGGAAGATTAGATTTCCCCTTGTTCAATCTTGCATTGATGGGGCCCAGTCTTTCCTCTCATCCCTTGGTACATCCCTAACTTTTACAGCCTGTCTGCATCATCACCAGCTGTATTGATAGTTTTTAGTTTCACCCTCAGGCAGCCTCAGTGGCCACGATGGGATTTCATGTCCACTGAAATCTGGGAATGGGCTATAGGCTGAGTAGCACATAGTAAACACACACACACACACACACACACACACACACACACACACACACACACATTCAGCATGGCACATGCAGGGACAATGTTACAGGCACCATGTTTCAAGCCCAGACTCTGAGCTGCTTCCTGGAAGCAGTCACAGGAGAGGAGAAGAGGTCCTGTCTAGACTTTTCTGACCAACGAGTTAGGGAGCATTAGGCTAGCTCGGGTTCCTGGTTGGGTATTCAGTTGGGATCTCTTAAGACCCACATGAGCTGATGGTGTCTGGGTGAGGCCCCTGGACCCATGCAGGGAATGCTGCTTTTGCTCCAGGAAACTCTCCAGCACCACAGCAGTCACCCTCCGCTTTGGAGAGCACAGAACACCATGTCAGTATCCCCGTCAAGTGTTTGTTTCTGTGGGATCCCATCATGTCCCTGTCCTGTCCTGTTTTGTTGTCAGTTTGACAGAAACTAGTGTCATCTGAGAAGAGGAAACCACAATGAGAACAAGTACATATCAGACTGGCCTGGGTAAGCCTGTGGGACATTTTCTTCACTTGTATGATGGGGGAGAGCCCAGCTTATTGTGGCTGGTACCACCCCTGGGCTGGTGGTCCGTGGCTATGTAAGTAAGCAGCGCTCTTCCACAGCCTCTGCATCAGTTCTGCCTCTGGGATCCCCTGGTGATGGACTGGGATGTGGAACTGTAAGCTGAAATAAACCCTTGCCTCCCCAGGTTTCTTTTGGTCATGGCGTTTCATCATAGCAATAGAAACCCTAAGTTTTTCAGTAATTTTACATTGAAGGATTTTGGGTGTCATCCTCCAATGAGTAACTGACTCCTTCAGGTGAAAGAGAAGGTTTTCTGTCATCTCCACCCTTCCCATCCATAATCCTTATCATGTAGCATATACAAACTCTTTTGGATGAATTTAGGCCATAGAAAAGCTACAGTTATGAAAGTATTCTATAGAATAACACTGCCACACTCCATCTGTGGTCTGGTGGGTAGAGGCACCAAAGTCAGGGTAACTTTTCAGGATAGTTTGCAGAAGATTCTATCAGCTCAGAGACCTTTACTGAATGGTTATGTTACAGGGCAGTCAATAAGATCTTTTTATATGAGTTTTGTCATTATTTACCCTGCCAATCAGTAAGGCGATGATGTCATTTAAAGATTTTAAGCCAACATAGCAGATGAAATCAGTGTTTTGAAAATACTTCTAAGCAAAGAGGCAAATATAGTGAGGAGGTGAGTAAGTGGAGGAGATCTGGAACTAATGCATAAAAGCTCCTGCAGAAGCTTGGTGGGTATCGCTCCTCTGGAAACAGAAGCGAGTGGGTTCAGGAGAGCTAAGGGGTGACACGCATGGACAGATTGGTGACACACTGGACATGAAAAATAGAGCGAGAGTGAGGTGTCTGCAGAGGTAGCTTCTTCTCTGTCTCTGGAAACTGGGCTGTTGATGTGACCTACTCCTGGAAAGGATACATATAGGAAGGTCCCAAGCACTTCCCTCTTGGGGCCTGCCCTCTGCAGAGCATGCTGGGATTGCTAAGGCAGGCGATCAGCTCCCTTTCTAAAGAGATTTGTTTATTGTTGCTTTGGTTTTAACCTGAAAGATAGGGGAAACCATAGTCCTACAGCAGCACAGGTTTGGAGGGAGGAATGAGTCATGTCAATGCCCCTGCCCCCTGAGAAATCAGGATATCAGGGCTGTGTGGGCGGTGTGTGTTCAGTTACAAAGCCACTGACCTCACAGTATGGTCTTCGTGCTTTGCGGGGCTGTGGGGGTCACTGAATTCCACAGCAAAGCTCATCACCGATGATCTAGTTTCTTTCTCTCTCCCCATAGCTAATGTTCTCAATCCTGAATTTTAGATACGCATGAAGTGTTAGCCTCCTCTTAGGCTCCTCACTTATCCCCATGATATAGATAATGTGTTCTTCCACGGCCCTTAACTTTTTCCTTGTTTCCATCAGTTCCAAAACCAGGACACTCTCTAAATTACTTAACCAATTTCCTCTCCTTTTCAACCCAGCTGACTTCCGGTTTTTCATCCTCTTGGTTACCTGCTTCAACTAATCCGTAGATATTCTAATCTTCCTCTTGCAAGAAGCTTTAAACTCAGCATCGCTTTCTCTATCTTTCATTCCATTACCTTTATCTCTCTTTCGGGTGCAGCAGCGGAGAATTAGTCTCACCTTACAGTCCTTTCGGAGAGGTGGGTGATACAGTAGCCATTTTCACAGTTCGGGAGGCAGCTCTCCATTAACCTCCACCAGAGTGTTTACAGGCCTTTGGGGGAAGGTTAGAATGTATTCCTTTAGAACCACTAGCCAAGAGCTGTCTCAGGGCTGTTTGGCGGTTTGCAGGAGACATTTTTGAACTATCAACTACATTCTCCATAGAGCAATTATCTACTTTTTTCTTGGAGAAAAACAAAAATACACCTTTTTGGTTGTTTTTGTTTTTGTTTTTCTTTCTTGCCAGGATGTTTTGAGACAAACTTTATTTATTTATTTATTTATTTATTTATTTATTTATTTATTTATTTTAAATCTGTGCCACTTTAGAGTGTTGGTGACTTTTAGTTCAAAATGTCAACTTTTATTTCCAGTCTCTGTGAAGGCACACCGTCGTCACTGTCGGTGGCCATGACGCCGCGCGCTCCACGCCAGGCTTCTGTAGGTACGCGGAGACTTCCGCTTCGTCTCCCGGAGAGACTCCGGTCTAGGATGGGGCGCGCGGCGTCATGACCGCCGACAGTGACGACGGTGTGCCTTCAGTTCCATCGACCTCTGTCTGGGTTATGGGCGCCCAACATGACAAGACTCCATAAGAAACCGCTTGACTTGCGGCGGGTCCGCGGCTGGTCCGGTTTCCCGCCTTGGCAGTCAGCTCCGGAGGGCCTGGTCTCTAGCCCGGGCCAAGGTTGGTTTGGCCTCAGGCCCCAAGCGGTTAGCTTAAAAGCCGGTGCTACAAACAACTCAGGCCTGCCTTGCCAACAGGGCCCCTGCCTGTGAAGCCAACGCACGTGGTCGGAGTTTAAGGAAGCCGCAGCCCAGGCTTGACTCCACTCAAGCCGCAACACGTGGCGTGGCTGGATTTAAGCTTTTAGTGGCTACGCTTTCTTGCTTGCTCTCTTGCTTGCTTTCTTGCTCTCTCTCTCTCTCTCTCTCTCTCTCTCTCTCTCTCCCCCTCTCTCGATTCACCTCGGACACTAGGTGGCTGTTTTGAAATTTGCTCGTATTTCTACTGTTCTGCGCAGATTTGGTAAGTCAATTAACATATCAAATATTTTAAAGGAAACTATTTAACAGAGAATTTTTTTCCACATTAAAAAAAATGGGTTTTCTGATGTGCAATGGAACAGCAGCTGAAACAGTTATTCTTGAAGAGTAACTAAGCTCATACCTCTTAATAGCAGACTGGCATTTAATAGAGGGATGTGGAGAAGAACGGGATGCTGAGATGAAGCCACACGTACATGGTCAAGAAGAATGGACAGCTGAATTCAAAAACCATCAACAATTTCCAGAATTTAAAATCCTGAATCAGGACATGACACTAGTGGAATTCAGGTGTTTCTGGTACATGGACTGCTCTCACCCAAGGTGAGGTTGAACTGTTGACCTTGTGTACATCCTACTTCACAAATGAGTCTGTCAGATACGCTAAGCCTATAGGCTGAAGATGATGCCCCAACACTGCGGAGAAACCTCAGGTGACTGTCCAGGCGGCTGGCTGTTTCTGTCAACTCACAAATTTTTTGGAAGCTGCTTACATGCACTTCCTGTTTTTATTTTTGTTATGTAATATTATTTCCTTCTTGGGTCTCTGAGGGAGTTGAAGATTAGTTAGTTAGAGTTGAAGATTAGTTAGTTATAGTTGAAGATTAGTTAGTTATAGTTGAAGATTAATTAGTTATATTTAAAGATTAATTAATTATAGTTGAAGATTAATTAGGATAGAAAGGAATTAGGTACATTTTGGACTTACCAAATTAGGATAAGTAATGGAATTATTTTCTCTGAATTTGTCAAATACAAATGGACTAGACATTGTTTAGGTATTCATCACTTGTATATATTGTATATAGTTATTGTACTTTTGTATATAGTTTTTCTTATATTAGTTACAACTTTCCTTTTTTTCTCTTTTTATTAAATTACAAAGGGGGAAATATAGTGGTATTCTATTTGTACTGAAATGTGATTTTATTTGTATGTTAATAAATAAAGTTGCCTAAAGGTCAGAGTTATTAGCAAATCATAGGGAAAGCCAGGGTGGTGGTGGTGCATGCCTTTAATCCCAGCACTTGGTAAGCAGAACTAGGTAGATCTCTGTGCGTTGGAGACACACGCCCTTAATCTCAATACCAACCATAGACCCTGGAGGTCTGTACACAGGCAGTGACGAGGCAGTCACGTAGTTGGGTTTACAACCAATGAGAAGGAAGAACCAGAACTCTATTTAAGGACGAACGCACAGGAAGTAGTTCCTTTTCGGAGAGGTTTCTTGGTGGAAGAAGCTAGCCAGCAGCACGCGGGTAAGCTCCTAGCTCTGACCTCTTGGGCTTTTATCTTTACCTTGGCTCTGTGTTTCTTATTTAATAAGACGGTTGGTTACATCTACATCTCCGCCTTGCTATTTTATGCTTACATAAAATTCCAAAGAGAGATGTTTGTCTAAATGTTATGACCATGCAATTGCACTACAATCAAATTCTAGGGCCCTCCCCCAAGACGGAAGAGGGACGCAGGGCAGGACAGGTGCCATTATGAAGGTCTGGCGGGTATCCTGCAGGACGCAGCAGGGTCCTGCCTTGGCAGCATGGCAATGTGGACTGAGCAATAGATAAATGTGTAACAGAGCTCTTCAGAAACACTCCAAGGACAGCTGACATTCCTGTGAGGGGGGCACTGGCAGAGTCTGCGCTGGTCCTGGGGCCCAGGAAGGACGGTTCAAGGGGTCAGGATGAAGCCTCCCTGGATCTTCCTGGGGAAGGCTCCCTATTTCCTGTCCTCCTCACCGGACATGCATCCCTGAGTAGCAGTTGTATTCCCTGGAGAAAAACAAAGATTAGTTTCTCTCAGAAAAGAGTCAAAGACTCGGTGGGCAGAAATTCAAATGAGTGGGAAAGCTATGCTAGCGATACAGGAAGAGGATGCTAAATTTGAGAGACACAGCCATGTGTTTGTTTTTCAAGGACTGGAAAAATATCTTTAAGAGAATAAATCCTTTCTAGTTATTTCCATGTCTTTGGTGCACAAATGACTTCGCCATGGGGTCCCAGATTCTAGGTCGAGTTCAAGTGCCTTTGATTTCTTGCCTTCTCTTCTCATTTAGTTGTCTCTTTGAACAAGGGTCAGATGTTTCTTGGAGTGTTACAAGTATGTTTCCCCATGTGGTAGATGGGGTATTGGAAACCTAGTCTCTGCCTAGTGAATGAACAAGTTCATATGAAAGACTCAGGCTTTGGAACCTTGTGGAGCTCAAACAAATGCATAAAAAAATCGAATTGTAATGTTCTAACCTTGGCTTAATAAGCTTAAATACAGTCAGGGATGGCATTTTTAAAATGCACATGTTTTTAAAAATTCAAGTTGTCTTCAACTTTTTAAGTATTCCAGAATAGAATCTGTGGGGAAAGAGGCCATGGCTTTGAATTCTATGTCCCCAAGCCAAATTTTACAAAGACCCATCATTAGCCCTCCGCCCTCTATGGTACCCAGAATGCCTCTCTGGAGACCTGGTACATTTGGAGAAACATCAAGGACCCTGAGCCTGGCGATACACTTAAAGACAAATGACTTAAACGAGGCCGATACCCTCTGTGTTCTCGACACTGGCATAGTCCCACAGAACTGTGCTCTCCAGCCAATCCATTTCCCCTCTGTTTATCTGATTGCATCTCATTTTCCTTTTAAGAAAAAAAATCAGCCAGGTGTGATGGTGTATGCCTGTAATCCCAGCACTCAGGAGGCAGATGCAGCTGGATTTCTGTGAGTTTGAGGCTAGCCTGATCTACAAAGCAAGTTCCAGTACAGTCAGGGCTACACACAAAAACCCTGTCTCAAAAAAAGGAAAAAAAAATCTTGAAGTTATTGAGCCAAAGAATTTGCATCTACCCAGGGATGTTATTTAGTTTTCCTTCAGAGAAGTCAGGGGAGTGGTGTAAATTATTCCCCAAGTCAGCCTGGCATGGCTGTGATCATCTCTAACTGTGTCTATCTGCAGATGTGATCAAGGCTTCTCTTCTACTGTGAGCGCCATTGGGCAGACCTGGGGTCCTAGAGCCTGGGAGGCTGATGAGGCCAGAGAATCCCAAACTTCAGGTCAGTCTGGGATTCATAGTAAGACGCTGTCTCAAGAGAAAAAAATGTATTCACCTGTCATCCAGGAGCCCATTTCTGTATTCACACCATTTGCTGGAGCCCTTTTTGTCTGTTACTCTTGAGAAATGACTGATATTAAATTACTTAGGACTGTGCATACAGGACCCAGTGTTTATTGCTATTTTGTTTGTAATTAATGTGTGTGCTAAACCTGGAGAGTAACTAATGTTAGTGCTTACCTCTATTCTGTATATATATCAAATCTCTTATTTCTCTTAATCCATTTCCTTCCTGACTTGATAGCTTCAGTTTTGTCCTTCTCAAAGACATTAAAAATTAAACCTTCACCCACATTTACTTCTACCTAATTTGCAATTTTTAAAAATAGATGGTAGCATAGAATAGCAGTTAAGAGAACTGACTCACACAAATGTGGTTTTAAACACACTATAGTTTTAAAGTAGGTGAGTTGAAGCACATTTGCTCATAGATAAAGTCAGGTATAATTTCTCCCTGTTCCTGTCAGGGTATTACAGGGCAAAGATATGAAATGCTAGGCACAGAGTACTGTGGGGCCTGGCTTATTAGAGTGCACTACTATAAAATAATCCATTTAAAATGGTTCATTTTTATTGTACTTGATTGCATGAATAGATGTGTTGGGAGTGTATACACACAAGGGCAGTGCCCACTGAGGCCAGAGGCCTTAGTTCTCCTGGGGGCTGGAGGTCCAGAGGTTTGTGAGCTCCCCAGTGTGGGTGCTGTGAACTGAACTCAGGTACTCTGCAAAGCAGTATAAACTTTTAACCTCCAAGTCATTTCTCCAGACCCTAATTCACCATGTTTATCCCTCACATTTAGATTTTTTTATTCACCTAAAAGAGATAAATATTTCCAATGAAAAGCCAAAAGCAGCTTTCTTTAAATTGTTTGAGAGTTTCATACATTTATGTAATGAATCTTAGTCGTTCTCATGGAGACATCTTTCTAACAGTAAAATTCTTCCTTGTTGCAGGGCTCTACACTCTTCTCAATAGAATCTCAGCTCCTGACCTGGACACCAGTGGACTTTGCAGGCTCCTTTAGGCTTCAGGATGTTCCCACTCCCAGTTTCCCTTGTTATGTACAATTCTTTACTTTCCTCAGTGGGATTTGCTCTTCGTCACTCTTGTGTGTGAGCAGGTACCATTTTGCTTCATTTGTCTTTTCCCTGGAATCCTCCCTTTCCTCCCTTGAACATGTTGAAGTCATCATAAGAGGCCCACTTCAAGAATGGTCTTCCTAGTGGACTACTCCATGCCCCTCCTCCTGGGCCAAGTTAACAGCTCCTTCCTTTGTGTCTGGGAGTATTCACAATGTTCTGGGACTTAGAACATAAGGGAAATCACTGCCTTCCACTAGACCTTGGAAAGCTTGTTGGAAATATTCTGTTAGGCTTGTCAATCTTGACTCCCCAGTGTCGGACAAACTAGAATGGAAACACACTCAATGGCAGTCCACCAAGCGTGACATTCAGCTGAGTGGGGCTCATTCTGTAAAACACATGTGTGTTTATGGTATTGTGTAATCATTTCTTCCAAATTGAAAAATCTCCTCCAGGAGAGTAAGAGAGGCTTATGGGACTCAGGTAGGACAACTCACACATCACAGGAAATTCCCAAAACCAACAGATTCACAAGGCCCCTCCCCAAAGTTAGGGAAGCATCAGCAGCTGCTGAGGAGAACCTCAGTCAACGTACCTGGAGGAGACTCTGTGATGTGTTGACTTGCCCGCAAGTCATTCACGGAGCTCCATGCTGGGTGGCTTTTCAGCGATGCAGCTGTCTTGGAGTCACTTGAGCTCTGGTAAGTGACCCTGGTAAACTCATTGGTCCACCATGTCGGACTTAATGAAACCATTATGTTGGTCTCATGTTGGTTCTGTATCCAGGGCAAGTAGATGCTCAGTCATTCATGTCTCTTCAGGAAAATTCACACAACTGTATATCTTTCCCTATTCCTCTGCCCCCTACCTTTCACACAAAAACGTATATAATTTTCTCCGTATAGCTTGGCCAGCAACATATGAAACTTTGGAAGGTTATGCTTGATTGCATCAGAAAAGCTGTAGAAAGCCAAGTACACAACACTTTCAATAAATCTTGTACTAGATGAAATCCTTGAGTCACGGGAGCTTTCACATCTAGAAGACCAAAAGGCAAGTTGTGGTGGCACTGTGGACTGGCTACCTTGTGTTCCGATGGCTGCATCCTTCCATTACTGTACGCTGAGCACTTTTGAAAACTACTCTCTGGAAAATCCAGTTGTGTTAACATTGGATTCAAGAATTATGGGGCCATGGAGAGGTTCACCCAGGCTTGAGACAGCTGCTGAGACCAGACAATGTATAACTGATGTCTGAGACCCTGCATGGAACCCCTGTGCATGAAGCTGTGAAGGTGAAGCCCACGTTGAGTTGGAGATGTTGACATCCCAGGAGCACGGAATGTCTACTGGAGAAAGCTGAAATGCAGCTAGCCCAAGAGAGAGGCCCCACAGAGGTGAGACAGCAAGACTACAGATGATGTAACCGAAAGCCTCAAAGGCTGGCTGTGGAGTTTGGTGTCCGCCCCACTGGGCTTTGTTTAACCTCATCTTTCCTTTCCGCATCTCCACTCCTCAGTGAGGATTTTGCACTGAGTCTCAGAAGAGGCTTGGGGATTTAAGAAGGATGGGAATGTAGGTGTCTGAGGGTGTTCGAGGTTGAACTAATGTGTTCACGACATGAGATGGCCAGGGGTGGGATGTTACAAGCTTTGTTAAAACAGACTGCTGGATGCCACCCTCGGGTCCTCCTCTTTTCTAAAATGTTTGCAGGCACTGCCAGTGCCACAGACCCAGAGTCCCCGCTCAGAGAGCCACTGAGAAGGACTGGGTTTGGTGGGTTCAGTTCTGTGGTTTGCTCCTATATCCCAAAGCAAAGCCCTTAGGTTCTGAACCTGGGTTTCATCATTTTAAAAATGTGCTTCACAATTAAGGTGCAAAGTTCAGGTGCAATCACACTTATAGGAGTCACTCCTACCCATGAGATCACTTCCTCTCCTTCCCTCTGAGGAAATGGTCCAAGGTTACACACATCGATCCTTCCTTTCCCCTTTCCATCAGTTCTAGACATTTCTACTATACTACTCACGTGTGAATGTGTTGAAGGTTAAGAGTGCATGTCTCAGAACTAAGAGCCAGCAATAGAAGGAAGAGCATACCTCAGACACTGAGTCCATCAGTCACTGCCAGCAGCCTTTCTAGTTCCGACTGGCTGGGTCCAGTTTCAAATATTCCTTGTTCAAATACAGGCGTCCACTTCAGAACAGTTCTGAGGCCCCAACTGCTTTCTGCTTTATCTCCTCATGTGGCGGCCATCATGCTGAAGGCTTTCCCCAGCCTGATGGTATCCTGTCTCCCCCATCAAAGGCACAGAGGAACCCAGTCTTGGCTTTATTAAGCATCCTTTCAACAGGCTCTGTGCTTGGGAAAGTGTGGAGCTCAGTTCTGTCGATACCTTCAGCCAGGAACTTGACCATTAGCAAAATGAATTGCACAAAGAGAAGCCTCAGGAGCTCCAACAATCTCTGATGAGAGATTTCTGTTAATTTTAAGTGGATTCATTATGTGAGTAAAAGCCCGAATTGAACAAATGGTTTCCTTTAAGGTTGAAAGAAAATCCCAATTTTGCTGTATGACTCTACCATCTAGATTATTGGATGAGTTATCCATCTCTGACCCGTTTGCTCCTGACAATGAGGGGCTGTGTTCATTCTGACCTCGCTTGGGTTCTAAGGCTGAGTCTCGAGTCTGAGTCATAACTGGGCACTGAAAGCTGAGTAAACCCACCGAAGGCCTGCTAGATCGGTAGCACTGGCTGGCATGACATCTACCAGGCACCAAGAGAAGCAGGAAAAGCAAGAGAAAGCCCTTCACTATCCTGGCACAGCACCCTGGAAATTTCTGGAAGCCAGGTAGGCTCTGCCTGCTACTCCTGGAGAGCTATTTCACTCCATGCTTGGAAAACTTAATTACTCCCAATTGGTTTCACTTTCTGAAAGCATTTCTCCTCCAGTTTCTGGCAATCCTATCCCTGCCCAGCAGCCGGGCAGGGGGCTGAATAAGTCTGGGATGTTGTCAGTGACAGATGAGGGGCTTCTGTGCCTCTGGCTGCACACCCTTCACGTTGACGCGCCGTTTCTTTCCATCAAAGAGAAAAACAAACCATGGAGAACACGAAGAGAAAAACCTTTTGTGGCTCAGCTGACATGAGATGGGTCACCCGGGCCCCCGTCAGAGGCAGGAGTAGTAGAAAATGAGACCAGGGAATTGAGATCACATAGACCTTTGTGTCTACAACTGCACAGGCCAGGCTTACCAGAGGAACTGTGGGAGGTGCTGCATCTGGATGAAAGCGTTCTGTTTCATGTGGAAGAACAGCTTCTGCTCCCTTACAGTCAGTATGTCAGCCCTGCACCCACGCTCTCTGCTCAACTGAACAATAATCATCTTCTAACTGACTGAAACGTGCGTGGCTCTGCCACACCTCTCAAGTTACGTTCAGATGCGTCTGTGTCAATCAGGAGTTCAACCTCTCTTCTCCATCCTTTCCAAAGTGAGTCACGCCTCCCCTCTGGGAGCTGGTACTCTCTCCTGCCTGGGCTACTTCACCAATTACAAGCCTGGTGTTCTTTTGGGCATGGTTGCACTAACGTCCTCATCTATGTCTCTCCCGCTGAAGTCTGATCTGCTCTCCCAGACCCAGCTCCACGGGCACAGCATGTTGGGGGCGAAGGTGAAACAGCGAGAGGGAGAAGATAAAATAACAGGATGGAGAAGAACGGGTCCTCAAGCTCCTCTGTTTCAGAGCCTCTGTGAGAGCCCCGTAGACCTACCCCTCCCTTTCTCCGTAGCACAAATCCAGGATGAGTTCTTAATAGTCCAGTGCAGATAAACATCTCCAGCAGCAGCATGGGACTGTGCCCTCCCACCCCAGTCAGTTATGATGTCTTAAACCAGATTCTCAAGGGTACAGCTGAGTGTCAACAGACAGAAAAACCAGGAATAAGACATGCAACTAAAATCTCCTATTCTCCTAGAATTGTGTCTGATTTTCCCTCCCAGGTAATTTCTTTTCCTTTTCCCTATAAAAGGAAAACAATATTTTTAGTCACTGGATGTTGGTGGCAGCAGCATTTTCTCACTTAATTTTATCAAGTTCTACACAGATATAGGCAACACTGTCTTCTCTGGATAGACAGAGAGGGAGAGAGACTTGAGTGCTGTCTAGTGCTACTCTGAGAGAATTCATGTCTTTAGAACCACCCTTGCACCCTGAGTTCCATCCCCAGAACCCACATAATAAAGCTAGATCAACAGTGCATGCTTATAGTCTTAGTCCTGGGGAGGCAGAGATAACCTGGCTGGCCAGCCTACCCTACTCTGACAAGTTCCAGACCAGTGAGAGGCCCTGTCTCAAAAACCAAAATGGATGGCACCTAAGAACAACATACATACAAACACACATCACACACACACACACACACACACGCACACGCACACGCACACGCACACGCACACGCACACGCACACGCACACACACACACACACACACACACACACACACACATACACACACACACACGAAATACATAGAAATCCAGGGATACAAAGTCTAGGGAATCCTAGCCCCCATGGTCATCTTGTGAGTATAGGCCCAAAGCTGTGTGAAAACCTAGGGTCTCCCATTCAAATCCAGCTTGTCTTTTGAAAACCATCCATCTCTTTTCCTGTGATTGGTTTTGAGCACAACTTGTTCCTTTTCCCTCATTGGTAGAACAGGGTATCAGTGTGAGTGCCATATTTTCCTGTGATGTCTAATACGAGAAAACACAAGAGGGTCACCAGCTTAGCCATATGGTGACTGGGACACATGCTCCCCCAGGTGACACACGGAAGGCAGCAGAGGAACTGATTGCCAGCGATCGTGACTAACAGATTCAGGAAGGATGTGTGCATGCCTCTTTGCCATTTACTGAGGCCTAAGTGAAAAGTGACTCTGAATCATCAGGGGAAATTAATGACATTTAAATCAATTCTTCTAAGATGTGAGCCAGGCATTCCTGGATGGCGGCTGGGGCTTTTGTGCCCCACAATAATTAGCCTGTAAACTTTTCTGATGAGGCCGCAAATAGCTCGCATGAATACAGTCTCAGTTCAATTTGGAACGAAATTACCACTTGCAGTCTGCTGGCTTCCGCCTGACTCTGGCCCATAGACAAGTGTCTTTGTTCACTGATCTATTTATTTGCTCATTCACTCATTCATTCAATCATTTGTTCACATACTGAGTGTCCTACTACACCTCGTAAAGCCAAACCCTCCTTTGCTGTATAGGAATGAGATGCTACAGGAAAAAGTCCATGCTGAGTTCAAGCCACATGGATGTGGTCAAGATGAACAGCACTGCCTGGTTGAGGGACTAGAGACAGGGCTTCTGTATTCCCTTCGTTGTACTGTTTCCTCTTTTGAAAATGAAGAGAAGGAAATATTTGAGAGTGAGTCAATAAGTCCCATTTTGCTTTTAAAAGTAGAATTTCACTACCTGTCTTGATGAACTGCCATAAAACAATTAGCATACATATATAGTAATAACTAAATAACCATATTTAAATACAAGAATATTACATAGCATGTAATTCCCTCATAGTCCAATGCTTCTTTTTGGTTTTCAGCATTTTTAAAAGTTTTGTTTGTTTATTTATTTATTTGTCTATTTTATTTATGTATGTGTGTGTGTCTATGTGAGTTTGTGTGTCAATGTATGTGCAGTAATAGAAGAGGCCAGAGGAGGGCAGCAAATCCCCTGGAACTGGAGTTACAGACAGTTGTGAGCTGCCCAATGTGGGTGCTGGGAACAGAAATCAGGTCTTTTAGAAGAACAGAAAATGCTGTTAGCTACTGAGCCATCTCTCCAGCCCGTCTTTCAGAATTTTTAATTCTAAGTTTTTTAGAGTAGGGATTTGGGAGAAGTTTTTAAAAACACATAATTGAAAAACAGTGAAATAGTATTTAACTGCCTGCTTGTCCTATTGTGCACTTTGCAGTAGCTTTGATCTCTTTTATGGCTCAGTTTTATCTAACATCAGTTCAGGTTTCCACCCTGCTGTGCACACTTGTAGCTGTACCCTGTATAAGAATGTGTGGGGCTGGGGAGGGGGTGGGGAGGTGGCTCAGTGATAAAGAGCACTTGCTCCTCTTCCAGATGGCCCCAAGTCCTGTTCCCAGCATTCCTACCAGGAGGCTCAGAACTGCCAGTACCTCTGGTTCTGGGGACCCAGTGCCCTCTTTTGGGCTCTGCAGGCACTGCACCACACACATGAGACACACACACACATAGATATGCATACACATACATAATTCCATAAATAAGGTGTGGAGATGAACTAGCGTGTAACTCGAGGGTAGAGTGCTAGCTTAGCATGCATGCCTCAAGTCCTGAGGTAGATCCTCAGCACTGCTAAACTAGGCATGGTGGTGGAGACAGGAGGATCAGAAGTTCAAGATCAGTCTTGGTTGGTTGCCACGGTGTGTTTGAGGGCAGCCTGGGCTATGTGAGACCTTGTCGGGCTTTTGGTTTGTTTGTTTTGTTTATGGGGAAAACAGTATCATCTCTCTGGAAAGCCCGTGTTCCCTGCACCCTGTGCCATGTGTGGTCCCGGTGGAGCTCTGAGGCAGATCAGAGGCCTCTGGAGAGAACAGCACACACTTCAGGGACTGTCGCATGGCCCAGTAACTGTGTCCAGATGTTTCAGTGAGTCATTACATCCTCACCTCTCTGTGACCAGCTTTGCACTACAGAATTAAAAAAAAAAAAGAGCTGCAGGTCCATGAACATGACCTGCCCCCTCCATGCCAACTGCTATCTCCTCTGAAGGATGAATATGGCAGTTGAGGAGCTCACTATAGTAAGAAGTGAAACCATGGCTTCTAAGTCCAATCCTCCTGAGTCCACAGGAGAAGCTGAGAGCAAGGAGCTGAGACTCCATTTTCACTCATGTGAAAACTGGAATTGACACAAGCTTTTCATTCTCCCTTTTGAACTAATTTAATTTATTCTGATTTGATAATGCAGCAGGTTTTTTGGGGTTTTTTTTTGGTTTTTCAAGACAGGGTTTCTCTGTGTAGCTTTGCACCTTTCCTGGAACTCACTCTGTGGCCCAGGCTGGCCTTGAACTCACAGAGATCCGCCTGCCTCTGCCTCCCGAGTGCTGGGATTAAAGGTATGTGCCACCACCGCCCGGGTGGCTGCTTCAATTTTACAAATTGATTTCAGGAGCACATTCATAAATAATATGCTCTAAAGAACAGGGCTTAACTTCCAGTTCAGTAATCAAGTCCTGTGAATCCAAGGTATGAAGGAAGTCAATCACAAAGCAATAGCAACACAAAACAAAACCACCAAACTTGGGCGAATTGTTTCATTTTCTTGGAGAAATAATAGCACTCTAAAACAATAGCCCTCGACAACTTACATTTATTTGCTCATTTTCAAAATGTTGTGCTGCACCGGCCACGGCTTTCATGCGGGTGTCAGAGGATGGCATGACAGAGCCATTCGCTCCTTCCACCACAGGGGGACAGGGGATTGAACTCAGGTGGAACCACTTCACCAGCTGTCAAAATAGTTTTTGGCATTAAATTCTAGATAAATTGAGAAGAACTAGAAATGTGTAAGAAAGAAAACTTACTGTGATCTATTGTAACAAGCATGTTGTACTGACTTGTGTAGTTAGGAGCAGATGACATTTTGTGACTGTGAAAAGATTTATACTGGCCAGGCGGTGGTGGTGCATACCTTTAATCCCAGCACTCGGGAGGCAGAGGCAGGCAGATCTCTGTGAGTTCAAGGGTAGCCTGGTCTGCAAAGTGAGTTCCAGGAAAGGCACAAAGCTACACAGAGAAACCCTGTCTCGAAAAACAAAACAAAACAAACAAAAAAACAAAAAAAGAAAGGAAGAAAGAAAGAGAGAGAGAAAGAAAGAAAGAAAGAAAGAAAGAAAGAAAGAAAGAAAGAAAGAAAGAAAGAAAGAAAGAAAGAAAGAAAGAAAGAAAGAAAGAAAAGAAAAGAAAAGAAAAGATTTATACTTCCCTTCTGCCTTCTGGAGTCCGGAGTCTGAGACGGATTTCGCCAGCTAAAGTCGTGGCTAGGTTCATGACTTCTGGGTATGTAAGGGTTCAATCTATCCCTTAGTCTTTCTGACTTGGTCCGGAGGACACCTGCATTCTTAGGCTTATGGGACCTTCCATTTTCAGACCTAGCAGAGTCCAGCTCAGTTCTCACAGCAGCTCTCTGATCTTGTCCATCACCACGGACTCCTCAGGCTCCTCCTCTTCCCATGATAAGAACCCTGTGTCTGCACTGGTTCGTTCTGGATAATCCTACTACCTTTGAGAACGAGAGCTCCTTATTATCTCAAGTTTCTCTACAGTCTTAAGTCTCGCTCACCACATGTCAGTCAGGCTTTGACTGGGAAATGGTCGCACAGCCTCATGTGTTTGACACTTGACTCCTACTTGGTGGTGATGCTTTGGAAGGTTGTGAAAGGTTTAGGAGATGAAAGAAGTACCCCAGTTCTATCTCCTCTGCTTCCTGACTGCAATGTATCCAGCCACCACATGCTTCTGCAATATGCTTTCTCACCAGGGGAGAGTTTAATCCCCTGAACTTGAGCCAAGAGAAACCTTTCTTCCCTCAAATTGGAATTGCATCTTCTCAGATACTCTCTCACAAGACAAACAGCCAGTAGAGCAGGTAAACTAGGACATTCATAGTATTTGGGGATTCGGATGTAGAAATGCTTCTGCTACACATAGAGAGGGAAGAAATGTGGGTGCAGCGAGCCATCTTGACAGCTGAGCGTTCAGGGCTCAAGGACCTTGGATCTATGGGTGTCACCTTGGAGAGTTCAGCACAGCTCTGGGAGTCCAATGTTAGCCTTGGGAAGGAAGGAAGATGGCAGCTGCTTCCTCAAAGGGCTTCTCTCTGGGCTTCATTCTTGTCTTGTGGATTCTGTCGCTCCTTTCTCAGGTTTCCTCGGTGGCTCCCACACAGCCACGCTGTTCTGCTCCTTTCCCCACTCTGTGTCTCTTTCTCCTCTAAGATGAACCGCTTCCTCCCTCTAGAGTTTCCTCTACACTTACAAGAAGAGTGGTGGGTGCCTCTTGGCCTGAGATTGTCTTGGAGCACAGCTGACCGGCTCCCTGGGAGGCGGGGTTGGAACAGGGCATGGGGCACACCTGGTCATGTGCAACAGTGCCTATTACCAGCAGTTTTGCCACTTTGCCAGCCCTTGGGGATCTTGGGAAAAGGATGGAACACTTTGTGGAACACAAAATCACATTATCAATAAAAATAATTCTGGTTTGTTTCATGCCCCTAGAGATATATTAGAAACTCGATTTTTAAAATTTTCTGCTTAAGATTCAATTGGAAGGGTTCATGGGAGGCTTTCAAGTCTGACGTGTGAGCAGATGACTCGGTGGATTTCTAAGTAACTCCTCAGGTCAGAGTTTATATAGGCAGCTTCCATGTCAAAGGCTGTCAATATTTTAAAAATCTTTTGTTGATTTTCATTGGCATTAATTTCTAATAGGATCAAGGTTTTTTCCTCTTAAATTGGCCATACAAAATTACTTTCCAAAATATTCACTTATATGTCCATTCTCAACATTGACTTGGAAAGCACCCCATCTATTACCATGAATTTCCTATATATAAACATTATTTTTATTTCTGTAGCTATGGAAATCCCACATTTTCACATTTTCTATGAATTTTCCAAGAGGTTTTTAGCTATGGGGTTTTCTGTTCTTACTCATCTTGGGCCCTCTATTATGTCTGTGATGTTATTACTGTATACCATGGCTTTTTCAATCAAAATACCTTTGTATGCCTTTTCTGTTTTAGGCTGTGGTTCAGATTCCACCTGTAAGGTAATTTCTGTGATTTGAAAGGTGAAATAGAGAAAAGAAACCAGAGATGAGGGTGACCATAGTCTTAGTAAGGAACCAGAGACTAGAGAGGGTGAGGGTGACCATGAGCTTAGTAAAGAACCAGAGACTAGAGAGGGTGAGGGTGACCATGGGCTTAGTAAGGAACCAGAGACTAGAGAGGGTGAAGTGACCATGGACTTAGAAAGGAACCAGGGACGAGAGATGCCGGAGGTAAGTGTGGCTTTAGGTTATGGCAGAAGAAATTCTTTCAGGAGAAACCTGAATCTGATTCCTCTGGCAGTCACCACATGCTGGTGTGTGGGGACAGCTTAGGTGTAGGCTAGTCTCACATCCTCAGCCTTTTCCTGACCCCTAGTGGCCACAGCCTTCCAAAGTTCTCTACCACAGTTCTGCTATGACCTGAAGTCGGGGTGCAGACACCATATTCACCTCCCCAATTCTTTGAACAGTTTTATGTGCACCGTGTTCTGTGTGATAAAGCTATCTCAATTTGAATAACCACAAGTTCCCCCTGTTTCTACAGGAACCAGCTGCTACTTCATCCCTGCAGTATAAAACAAGGCATTGTCTCTGACACGGTGACCATCAATGACGGCGGCTATTTTCCTTATGTTTTTATGGAGTGTTACTGAGGATTGTGTGCTAGGAAAGCATTCTGCCACTGAGTTGCACCCAGCCAGGCTGTACTCTGCTGCAAACAGTTTTGTTAATGAGTAATTTACATATAAAATCCACTAATTGGAAACGGAGGGTCCAATGAGCACCCACCAACTTTCAACAGATTATTACCCCCCAAAGAAGTGCCATGCATCTGAGCTACTTTATTTCTCCCAGAATGCAGCTCTGGGCACTCCACTTTTGACTGGCTTCCCACTTAAACTACAGTCTGTAATAGGTGGTCTGCCATGACAGTTTACCTCACTTTTCACAATGTTTTCGATTCTCAAAAATCGAATCAAAAAAAGTGTAGGATGTTAATTCTGTTCAGAGCTGAGTAATATCCCACTGTGTAGACATAACACATCTTGTCGACTCATTATTTGTTTGATGAATATTTATTTAGCTGGACATATGTTTGCAGATCTTCTGGGCGCACACCCAGGGACTGGATCATGTAATAACTCCATGTGTAATCATTGGAGGAGCTGCAAGACACAGCTGGCTCACTTAGCATCCTCCCCATGAGCCTAGTACTCCCAAAGGAATGCACCATAACCGCAGCTATCCTTTCCTGTCTATAACAATAGATTTGCCCTAGAGTGTTGATGCCAGGATGGCTCTTGTTACCTTCCCCCACTGCTTTTCTTCTTTTTTCCCTCCCTCCCTTCCTTCTTTGCTCGATTTCTTTATGATTTTTTTCAAGTTCTGATCATTTATTTGTTCCTCTTAAAGACTTATTTTTCACTGGGCTCAGACTTTTGCCTAGAAGCAGCCCCTTTCGGCGAGGACAGCATCTCTTGGCAGTCTGTCCCTGGGCTTTTTCCTTTGGCTTCCTTCATTCTCTTGGCCAACGTTTAGCATACCCTGCAGCCTCCACCTTGTTTTTCTTAGTGTGTTGTTTCTTCAGAGCAGTGCATCAATGTTTGTGTTGCAGGACACGTGGAGTAAAAAGACACTGAATCTTGGGTGCTTTAGTTCTGGACTTCCTACTTTGTTTAAGGGCTTTCAGACAGGGTATTGGTGGACACCACCTTCTTCAGAGAGATTGAACAGTTTTTGGAATCTGCTAGCTCCTTTGGACACCAACCCCAGAGGCACAGTAGTAGCTGCTAGTTCAGGAATATCCTTCCCTCACGTTTTTTAATGACAAGCAAGCTGAGAGCACTCAGATTGGCATCCACAATGCATCCATCAAAGGACTTGCGTTTCTTCTCTCTGGTTCCCCTTGGTCTGTAGCAAGACTGCCCCGTATTCAACAGCAGGTACACTTTTCCATGGGTCAGGATGCCTAGCTTCATGGAAAACCCTTATCATTCCCACCACTGATTCTGATTCCCACCACATAACCCTTCCACTCTTCACCTGGAGCATCAGCAGCTACTTCCATGGCCATGTGCTCCTCATGGGAAGTAGGAAGCTTGCAGTCATTGCCCACTTCGATGAGTCTCCGACAGCCAGTGGCTGGGAAGGAGTCTTGCAGCTTCATCTGGACACAGACAACCTCCGAGAAGACACCATGACAAAAAGATCTCCTTCCTTTATTTCTGAGACAGAGTCTCACTCTAAAGCCCGGGCTGACCTTGATGTTCCAACCTCCTGCCTCAACTTTCTGAATGCTGCAATTACAATTGTGTGGCATGAGCCTGGCTTTGCTTCTCCTCTTTATGCTCCATCTATCCCCCAGGTTCGTTCTCAGGGCTGGCGTTAAGTAGATGCCATTTATAGAAGGGATGGAGAAATTCCAGTTCCCAAAGGAAGCAGGACTCTGTGGCAGGATTGATCCTCCCATCGGGTCACTTGTCACTGGGATCTGGCAAACGGCCTTCCTCTGCAGCTGTTCTGTGTCTCAATCATTTCAGATAATCACTGCCCTCAACGTTGTAGCAGCTTGGTGGCCTTTGTCCTCGTCACTGCTCATTTGGGACAATTCCATATTGTGGCCAGATTGAATTGCCTAATCAAAAGATGAATTGTTCTTCCTAGTGGGCTGAGTGACAACTGACCCCCAAAGATGTAATGGTTCGATTGGTAAAGGTGCTTGCCACCAAGCCGGATGACCCGAGTTCAATCCCCAAAGACTCACAGAGTAGACGATGAGAACTGGTTCCTTCAAGCTGTCCTTGGACCTCCACGTGTACGGTGAGATTCCCTACCCAATAGATAAACAAATGAATGAACACAATTTTTTTAAATGCCTTTGCAAATTGGATGAAGGATCTCAAGATGAAGTTATGGAGCACACAGTGACAAATGTCCTTAGAAGGGACCCAGGATACTGACACCCTGAGAAGGGAAAGCCACATATGGGTGCAAGTGTGCATCTGCAAGTCTAGGAGTGCCTGTGGCCACCAGATGGTTTCTCACTGCAGACATATGGCTGGCCTGAGAAGACTATCAGAAACAGGTTGATTTCTCTTTCTCTGAGAACTAGGGCCAGAATGGCCAAGATCCTTCTAGAGAGTCACAGAGGCCATAAGAAAAGCACACTCCAGCATGTTGGAGTGTGAACATAGTGGTAGACATAAAAATGTGTGTCTAGAAACTTCTCAGTGAAGAGATGACTCAGGGGCTCAATAAAAGGAATCAGCCACCTAATGAAAGTCAGAGGAGACTGATGAGAATCTGGAGGAGACATATGCCTGAGGTCAGAGTCTAGGGAGCGTTCTAGGATTGGATGATCAGCACAGGGATGTGCTGGGTGGTGGATTGGATACATAAAGCAGGACATGGCAGACTGGCCTTACAAATAGAAACCAATGAAACTACACTTTTCTAAACTGGAGAAGTAGCGGAGAATAATCCTCTTGCTTTCTGTTGCTGTGATTAAACCCACAACCAAGAGCAACCTAGGGAGGGAGGGGTTTGTTTGGCTTACACATCCCGGGTCACAGTCCATCATGAAAGGAAGTCAGGACAGGAACTCAAGATAGAAACCTAAATTCAGAAACTGAAGTAGAGGCCATGGAGAAACAGTGCTTACTAGGTTGTTCCTCAAGGCTTGTTCAGCCAGCTTTCTTATATACCCCAGGACCAGCTGCTCAGAAGTGACATCTCCCGCAGTGAGCTGGGTCCTCCCACATTAATCATCCATCAAGAAAATGCTCCCAACCCTAGGCTTGCCTACAGCCAATCTGATGAAGGCATTTTCTCAATTGAGGTTCCCCTTCTCAGATGACACTCTCACTTGGATCAAGTTGACAAAACCCAACCAGGACAGAGAGTATTAGAAGCACATCTCAGAAGGCAAGCATGGTGGTAACACTCTGCAAGATAAGACAGGAAGACCATGAATTTGAGGACTTCACAGCAAGGCCCTACCTCAGACGCCAAGCTTTGCTGTGGGCATGTGAAGTTCAAAACACCAGTTATGCATTTTGACTCTAAGCTACATGAGTCAGGAGTCAAAACACCAGTCAAAGCTCACTAGGGTGAACACTACCTGGAAATAAGTCTACAGATGATGGTGATGATGTGAGACTAGATTAAGTTTGAAAAGACAGAGGGTAAGATGAGGAAGAGAACAGGAGGCAGGAGAGCAAAGGAAGAGAAGAAACACAAAGGGGAGATCGGAGATGGAAGGAAGAAGGCTGCCCTAGGGAATAGCCACATTTGAGATCTTGCTTCAAAATCACCAGAATTGGAGGCCCTTGTCCCGCACAACCAAACAAAAGGGTTTCCCCAGGGTGTGATCCTTCAGCTGTAATGCAAGTGATTAAAAGTGTGAGTGAGCTGCAGAAGTGAGCTTGACCTGCTAGTGTGGTAATGGTTGCTGTTCACAAGCCCAAATCCACCAGGACTGTAATGCACACTCGAATAGTAAACTGCTCTGTGCTGTTGGAGCTGGCTGAGAAGCTGACCCGGATGTGGGGTTGTCAGCTCCATTTTAGACCCAAGCATGTTTGCTTCAAAGTGCCGTCCCAGGTCTAGGCCTTGACTGCCCCCCCCCCCAACTCTGTGACAGGGAGGGAAGAGTACAGCCAAACAGCCCACGAGTGAAAACACTGTGTCCTTGAGATGAAAGATGAACCGTTTGCAGCAGAGGAGTCGACTATTTATCCCTTAGTATGAAAAAACCCGCAAGGGAATGGGAAGTCAGCAAGTTTAGCCATGGGTAGACTAAGCAGGAATTTGGTGACTAGGTTTTCCTCACATGAGCTTTGAAGGGTGGGCACATTCCAACCATAGCACCATCACACATTTTTTTTTTTTATCATTTTGATGTTTTATTCATTCAGTCTTTATTAGGCTTTTACCATGTTTCAGGATTTAGAATAGAAACATGGAGCCAACCATAAAAAAATATATAAAATCCCTAAATACTGGAGGCTTGGGGTCTAGTGTGAACAATATCTTCAGGCAAGTGAAAAGTTGGAGTACCAAGGCATTGGGCTAAAATGTGGAGGTCTAACCTTGTTTCAGGACAAGGCAGTTTTCCTTAGAGAACGAACTCTTAAATGAACACAAAATTATGACTAGCAATAGAAGAGGTAAAGCATTCTGTACAAATAGACAGCCACCTTGTGATATCATTTAAAGGCATTTAAAGTTGCTGGCCAGTTTTGAGGAGGACAAAGGCGACACCAGATTACATTTGCAAACAGATTCCTCTGGTTTCTGAACAAGCTTGGCCCTGGAAATGGTGACTAAAACCTCACACATGGGAATTGTTTGAACCTCAGTAATGGTCACAGAGGGAAAATTTTAGCGGTCCATATTTCCGCACTACGAAAACCAAGTTTAGGAGTGACTTGTTGTGGAAGGTAGGAGAACAAGAAAAGGGGTTTTGGTTTGATTAGCTAGGGTTACAGTCCAGTTTGCAAAGAGAAGGAACCTGCATGAGACCCTGGACCCCAGAGATGAGGATGCTGGCTAACTGAAACTTAGGTTGATAATCCTCATCTGCTTTAACCGATGCTGATAGAACCAGCAAGACAGCACAGGGGTGACGGGTCCCCTCACCCTCATCCTAGCTTAGACACGATGCCAGCCCCTTACCCCCTCCCGGCACTGTTAGAGTCAAGCCAGTAAATCTTCCTCCAGGTAATCTTCGAGGCAGTGTCGATCTAAGTTCAGCTCTACAGGTGGGTAGAATGCACAGACATCGCTGCCTGTGACGCATGGGTGCCAGGTCACCCAGAACACATCATGTGAGTCCTGTGGGACTAAGCAAGCCTGTAAGAAGTCACATCCTTCACCCCTCCCACATCAGCCATCCTGGCCAGCACGGCATTCTGAGTTTAGGGTGAGCAAACAGAAGTGTGTGAGTGGGTTTTTTTTTGTTGTTGTTGTTATTGTTCTTGGGTTGTTGGGGGTTTTTTTTGGTGTGTGTGTGTGTGTGTGTGTGTGTGTGTGTGTGTGTGTATATGTGTGTCTTAGATTTTATTTTCCTTCTTTGCAAACAATTTGAATATTTTTTAAAAATTTATTTATTATGTATACAGTATTCTGCCTGCATGTATGCCTGCACACCAGAAGAGGGCACCAGATCTCATTACAGATGGTTGTGAGCCACCATGTGGTTGCTGGGAATTGAACTCAGGATCTCTGGAAGAGCAGCCAGTGCTCTTAACCCCTGAACCATCTCTCCAGCCCAACAACTTGAATTTTAAACATTTTCTTTCTGAAAATGCCAGCTGATGTAGCAGCCATGTGTGTATACTTAACTTGCATCATGGCTCTGAGATGACCACTCATGGCTGTGGTGAGGTCTGCACACTGTTTCAAATTGCTTGGATCCCCTCAGCTTTTTACTTATTAAATCTCATATCTTTTTATTATTACTGTTGTTGTTATTAGTATTAAGGTTTATTCTGTGTGTGTGTGTGTGTGTGTGTGTGTGTGTGTGTGTGTTTGAGCACTACAGGACACAGAAGAGGGTGTAAGATTCCCAGAGCTGGAGTTACCAGCAGTTGTAAGCCACCCAACATGGGTGCTGGGAACCAAACTTGGCTCCCCTGCAAAAGCACTAATTGTTCTTAAGCATCTCTGTAGCCTCAGACCTCACATCTTTCGGATATAATTTCATATACTAAATTTGTCTGGTTCTATTTTAATCTCAAAACAGGTCTTACAATTGCATTTTAATTCGTAACAGTTTAAGTAGGTTTTTATAGCAAGGCTCGCAAGTAGTTATGTCAAAACCACAGCTAGAATTAGAATGCTACTCGTGAGACAGAAAAATGACAACCACACAAGTTTAGAAAGCTCGGCCTCCTTATGCCAGCTTGAGAATCATCCACTCTGCATGTGGCTGCCTATCAGAGGAGCAGAGGCTCCTGGGAAAGGTTCAAGAGACAGAGGGGAGCACTGGGAAAAATAGTAAACAAAATTACTGTAGAGATTTCCTGGAGACAGACAAGCTTTTGTGTTTTCAGGGCCTACAGTATCTTTGCTTTCTTTAGTTAATCAAAGAAATGGATGGAAGGAGTTAAAGAAAAATATAACATTAATGGAAATACTTAGCAAGAATAGAAAGGGAAAGAAAGCTTTTAAACAATTTCTCTAGTTTTATTACCGGGTTTCATGTTCCAATCCATAAACTGCACATCATGTTTGAAAAAACAGTGTCAACTGTTGGCTTCTTTGGGACACACAGTGTAGGCTTGGCTTGAGGTACCCTGGGGCAGGGTGGGCTCAGAGCCAAGTTCCTGATCCAAGCACAACTGGAAACTCGGAGCTCGGGTTTTGTTGCAAAAGCCCATCGTGGAGTGGGTTTAATAGCTTGCTGAGGACTCTGCCCTGTAACCTTGACGACAAACGTAAACATCAGCAAACCTGACCATCTCAGGCTCTTAAGCCAGCAAGCAAAAGATTGTATGGAAACCAAAGGGAACCATGAAGAAAGGAGGGCTCCAGAGGAAGTGGCCCTCCCTGAGACACTGAATCTCAAGCTTAGGTCTTCTCTGGGATAAGCATGGGAATCACAGTCTTCATCTGCCTGAAGTGGTACACATTGCTATGAGCCTTTGAGGATACAGTGAGAACCCACAGCTAAGTGAAGTCCACCAGAAGGAAAAGGAAAGCCATTGCCTTGTACATGTGTCTGTGTAGAGCTTTGAAGACAGACATGTATTATGAGACACATCAGCCAACATCAAAGAGATTTTGTACAGTAAGATGTTTTTATTCTTTTTTTTTTTTTTTTTTTTGCTAAATGGAATCAGAACTTTTTGTTTTTTTATTTATTTTGTATTACTCTACAAAGAATTAAATTGTATTATGGCATCCTTTTTCAAACAAAATTTATTTTTGTTGATTTTAACTCTAATTTTTATTATTTCAGTTAATAGTAAAAAAAAAAATCAAGATGGGTTCACAAATTAGTCTTCCAAGGTATGAGAGCCTGTGGGCATGAAACCCACACAACCCCATCTCTCAGAGGAATTAACTTTAGGGGTTTCTTCTGGTAATCACTTTTCTCTCCTCAACTTTTAGTTATTTAATTTTTATTATTTAGTAATTACCCTGAAGATGACAGTATATATATATATTCATTCTGCCCCATGGTACACCCCATTGTAACTTTTAGCAGTTCCTAGCCCCCGCTTTTTTTAGTGAAGATTCAAATAAAAAATAATTTCAAACGAGCTTGTCATTTACCTTTGTGATGGAACTGTTTCATTAACACCTATATTTATGCAGTGACAATTTAATGACTAAATTTCCTTTGAGTTAAATATTACCATGGCCACTCAAATATTACATTTATGCTCACCAATAATGTTTTATATGAGTGCATTATTACAATGATGGGAAAATTTCTATTTTGTATTGGCAGCTTCTATGTATAATGAAAGTTATATCCAATAGAACCCAAATTATTTTACAAAATTCTCTTAACTGGTATAAAAATATTAAGATATTCTATTCTATTATTGATATGAAATGATATAACACAGTATCAAACCAGAGTCTTATCAATTTAAACTAACAAAATTTTCCTTTATAATTTCCATTTAATTATCCAAATTCAATTGCCAACCGAATATTTCCTGCCATAAAATGATTTCAAAGATGTGTTCCAGATGCACAGAAAGCAAACAGCTGGAAAAAGAACAAATTATTTTTTAAAAGATAATCTTAGTTAACATAACGAAAATTGGAAATGCTGTTTGGGTTTAGAACACTCTTATCTGTGGATCTTAGAACAGTAGTGATTGTTCAAGGATTCTTTATGTGGCCTAAAGTATGAAACCACCAAGGCTCAACTTCTAAAACCATGATAAATTCAGTTTCCATCTTACCTTTTGAAGAACTTACACCTCAAGGACACACGCTTCTGAAATATCGTGAACAAAATCCACACTAGTCACATTTACCAACCCCATAAATGGAAACATATGGGAGGGTTGGTTTGTTCAGTCTGCACAGCACATTTTCAGCAGTCAAAGGCAAGAACTGTTTCTTTGCCCAGTGGCTAACCTTGCCACACTGAAAGCAAACTCCACAAGGAGTTTCTTCAATGCCTATCATCTTCTCTAAAGTAAATTGGTGCTGCCAGGAGCAGATATGTGTCTCATTGTTATGAAAAACTTTAAATTAATGAAACATTTTAGATGCCATATTCTATAGCTCTTTGAACTATTTGAAGATCATTTATTTAAAATATATCTATTTAACCTAGAAAATATACCTAACATATCTACAAATTTGATTGTTATAAATGACTAACTCCTGACCTATGTTTCTTGATTGTCCTGTATAGTTTATAATAATAGCTTTCAAAACTAAAACTTTACCCTACATTTCCAAATGAACTGTATAGGCACAATACCTCAAACAAAAATAGAAACATACATACAATATGTTGTAACAAAAAAAACTTAAATTTTTATCAATATACAAAAATCCTTTAAACAAGAGTAGAAACATATATACAGTGTAACAAAAATAACTTTAAATTTGTATCAATATATTATATACCCCTAAATGATAAGAAACATCCATAACTCACCAAAACCAAAAACCACTCACAACCCCCAGCTCTTGGGAATGTGGGCATAGTTTTCTCCATATTTCTTCCTGCTGTCTGTGGACAAAGTATCTCTAGGGTCCCAGAGAGAAAATTTTGAGATAATGACCAAGTCCTGGGAAGACCAGCAGTAACCTTTGACATATCACCTTGACATATTACCTGTCAAGTCTCTGGAGGTCTCATCTGATTCATATTAACCCTGAAGGAATCCATAGCTTCTCATCTCCTGTGGGAACAAAACTCGAAAGCATTTTTGATTTCCATTTGACAAAAATATTTTTTTATTTTTAGAAGTTAAGATATTCCTGAAGTGTACAGGCTGATTTATTTCATCAGTTCCTCTTTCCATCCCATGTCTCTTAGCAGCTGTTGTTTGCTTATGACCATTTAAAAAAATTCAATATCAACACAACGCACAGGATCCAAACTCCTTGTATATTTCCCATCTCTATGTGACTTATTTTTTATTACTGCACTTCTCTCTTTAAAAACTTTATTATTTTTAAGCTATTTCTTTCTATGGCCATTCCATATCCTTTTTCTTTCTTTCTTAAGCCTACACACATTGTAAAACACACTGGAACCTGTTTAGAGGTTTTCCCATCTGGATCTCTTTTACTGTGTATCTTTTAGCCTTTTTTGACTGCACGAGCAAACTTTTAAACTGCTAACCTATACCTAGATCCTCTGCATGAAACTGGATGCTTTTCGAAGGTTTGTCTGACCAGGAACTGCACTGAACCTCCCTAAAGCTTTAGAATGCCAATGCTTGCACTGTGGAGGCATTTTTTAGTTTTTTGTTCCTACTTAATATACTAGCTGCTCAAGAGCTCAAGTGACAAGTAGAAACTCTTAAAGGAGCCATCTCCCATTTTGTTGTTGTTCAGCTTTCTCAGGCTCTAGATGGATATATGAGCCCCAAGTTGGTATGCCAAATTTTTGTTGGTTTTTACTCTTTTTTGTGGGGCGGGGGAGGCTGCCACCCAGCTCCCAAATAAATCACACGTGGAGGCTTATTCTTACTTATGAATGCTCTGCCTTAGTTTGGCTTAGTTTCTTGTCAGATTTTTCTTAATTTTAATTATCCCATCTACCTTTTGCCTCTGGGTTTTTCCCATTCTCTTATTTCTGTAAATCTTACTCTTACTCCATGACTTGCTGTGTAGTTGGGTGGTTGGTCCCTGGAGTCCTCCTCCTTCTCTGGCTGTTAGTCCCTTTTTATTCTTCCTCCCAGATTTCTCCCTCTATCTATTCTCTCTGGCTGAAACCCCGCCTATCCTTTCTCCTGCCTTGCTATTGGCCGTTGGTAGGTAGGTACTGAGACCTCATTAGCTGGATTCTAGGGATGGGGGTGGGGGTGGGGTGAAGTAGCTGCCACATTATTTGGTTTTATTGTCAGAATAAAATAAAAACTATTATTCTGTCATACCCATGTTTAGAAACTAAATATTCTTAGTAGTAAATAATTAGATGTATGTGGTGGGGATGAGTGTACATGCAGGGCATATTCCAGCAGCTCTGGTGTCAGGAGCCCCAAAGACTGCTGTTCCAGAGCTGTGGTCATTGGAGGGACACAAATTCTGACTAATTTGGGTAGAAAAGGAATTTGTGAGAAAGACACTGAATAGATCTTCCAAATCCCCAGAAAGTAACATATATTAATATGTCATAAAATAATTCTTGGGACTTACTCAACCAGCACTCTCAAAGCCCTGGCCTTGTAAGACCCCCATTGACTGTTGCCGGCACACAAAGCACAGCTCTCCCCACGAGTCACCAGCCCTGAGTACAGCCCTCTGTCAGTCACCACCCACCACGATGGAGAGGATTCTTCTGAACTTGCCATCTAGTGTCAAAGTCCAGGATGGCTGTGAGCTCCTGTCCGGCAGACAGACCCAGAAACTCCGCACGACACAGTTGTTTCCCACAAGTTCCCAACTCAGCATTAACAGACCTGGTTTTAATCAGGAAAATTTCCCGTTTTTATGGGATGCTCACCATTTGTCAGGAGGGGCGACAAATTATAACATTTTGAGAAAGTCCCACATGGAACGTGTTCCTGCTCTGAGTTCAGTTTGGAGTCAGTCATTTTTATTTCACTGTAGGCAGGAAAAAGTCTCCAGGGAGGACAAGCAAATTCTGATAACATCCCACATTTGCCTGAGCTGTGGGGAAGATGCATGCCAAGAAGTGACACCGAGGATAAGAGAAGCTACCATGTCTCCATGAGAGCTGGGGAAGTGGCATCGGGGATGAAAGGATGTGATGCAGGATTCTGTCTCAGTGCCAGAATGGAGTAGACAAAATTAGAGAGTAAAAGACAAGGATGATGACCTGGGATCAGTGGGCGCCGGATGACACAAGACATAATGAGATGCTGAGCTGGGGAGACAACCCAGTCAGTAAGGCATTTTCTGTGCAGGCTCATAGACCTGAACTTAGTCCTCAGAACCCATGCAAAAAAAAAAAATGGTCTGCTGTTGCACACTTGTAATCCCGGCACCTGGGAGGCAGAGACAGGAGGGTCCCTGAGCTTGCCGACTCGCTGGCCTATTGAATACTTGGCTAGCTCCAGGTATAGATGAGAGAGACCCTGCTTCAAAAAACAGGGTGGACAGTGACTGAGGAGCAACAACTCTACTCTGTCCCCTACATACACCCTCACCTGCACACAAATGAACACGCACACACGATGAATAAAGGCAATGAAATAAATAAATAACACAGAGTTGATATACAGACGAGGTCCTTAGTGATTGTCAGGGAGTCAATAAGAAAAGCCACGATAATGAGTGAGAGAGATGCTTACAAAAGTATAAAAAGTTAAATTTAAGTTCAGCTCTTTACCAGCTACAATAGCTGAAAGGGAGACTGTGCCTTAGAACCCCAGAATATTCACCCCACTCAGATATGTTTTCTTTCTGTCTTCCTATGTGAACACTTTTATCTTCAGCCACAAAAACTTCCAACTTGAAACAAGTCCCCCAAAACAACCCCTCCTCCATTCCCTCCATTCCTGTGCTTCATTCTGTTCTCAGAAAGGACAGGAGCCCTAGTAACTGATATGTCACCCTTGGTATTAAGAACATTTAGTAGCAACTAGAGATCATCTTGTTGTCTGCTAAGTAGCTACAACCTGATAAGCTTTCAGCTCACACCATATTCTCCTCCGTGTGTTGCATGATTAGGAAGAAAATGTCTCCAACATTCACTCTCATGATAAAGTATAACTCTGAGAAACAAGAGAATATGATTCAGGAAGTTTTCCAAATTGGATTTGCTATGGGAAAAGAAACAAATGCATCAACTTCCCTGGATACATTGTTGGAATGTGAATGTAAACACATACCCGCGCATCCTTCATTCAGGCCAGCAGAGCATTCTCACGCCCGTTTCCACACAGATGTACTTCCTCTAGGAGACTTGGAACACCTGGCCAATTGGCTTGAAAAAGACCTTGAACGTTGCAAGTGCTGTTGGAACTGGACCTCCAGAACCCTCCAAGAGACTCTGAAATGTGTGTTTAACTATGCTGAGAAGCTCACTTTAATGAGACCTATTCAATATAGCTTGTAATGTGATTGCCCAATGCTCTTTGAGACTTCCCACTGTCTTTAAGATCAACTGTTCTTAGTAACATTTTCAATGTACCAAGTACAGGCATATGCATGTCATTAACTTAAAACTGCGCTTCTACAGGACATACTCAAAACTCTGAAACAAGATCTGTACCGAATATCTACAGACTCTAAGTTCTTAATACAGGCATGCGTGTTCACATGTCTCCCCCATAGGACACTCTTTTCTCTCCTCATGTCAGGAAGGGGAACATGAGTTCTCAAGCATGCAGGAAAGAGAAACCTAAGCTTATTAAGGTCAGAACAAAAGCATTGGATTGCCCTAGCCAAAATATATTTGTTTGGAGACACGGATTGGCTCGAGAATTTCCTAGCAAGATTTAATGATGGCTTAAATAGTCTTTAAAACTAACCAACACTGAGGCTGCTTAGAGCAGGGAGTGGGGATTTAAATACACACACACACACACACACACACACACACACACACACAAACCGTGCACACGCACACACAAACACACATGTGCATACACAGATATACAGACACACACATGCACACACAGACACACATTACACAGATACATATCATACACACACATAGACACATATACAGACACACATGCAGAACAATATAAAAGCCTTTGAACTTTTGCCAATCTGTTTATGGCACCTCACTGTCAAGAGCCCTAATTACCGAAACTTTCAAGCTACACCTGAAGCTGAGAAAGCTTCTAGACTGTGGAGAAGCCAGCCCCAAACAGACAACAGACTACACTTCAACCTGACACGTGGCTGTTGCCCACTTCGCCCACACGGACATGGATACAGGGAGTTCTCAGGAGACACTAGGCCAGTGGAGCGTCTTGGAGACAGAGATCCTGAATAAACAAGTCACGTGTCTCTATTGTTCATGACTATGGAACTGTGGTGTGCCTCACCCAAGTGGTGCCAATTTGAATAATTGATTCACTATTGATTATAAACATCCCAATGCAGTCTAGTATATTCTAATTATTCAGTCTAATATTATGAAGGTTAATCAAGAATAATTTTCCCTGGAAACCAAAATACCAAGATCTGGTGGCCAAGGGGCCTGGTAAGGGGCACTTAACCCACTCCAGGCTTCCAGCGAGCTTCTTTCTAAGACTCGGTGAGTTGGGGACATCTGAATAAGTCCTTCCACGTAGCTGGTTAGACAGTGAGAGACAGGGCCTGGGCCATTGAGGTGCCACACCAGGCCCACAGGCAGCATGAGAAAAGACATGAGAACAATCAGGCAGTGGCTTTCTAATAGATGTGGGGGCCACACACATGAGGCTGGGCCTGCAGGCCCCATACTACAGGAGAGATATGCGACCTTATCCGATGGGGCTGTCCAGAGCCTGGCAAGCTTTGTTTAAGAGACTCTTGGAGCAGCTGGGACACAGATGGCTAGAAGGGGTCAGATCAGCTGGCAGAGAGCCCAGGCGGTGACTGGGAACGCTGACTTTGTGAGGGGGATTAAGAACTCCATGAGCGTTTCCATACTATGGGGAGAGGGGAAGGATCATATCTGAAAAACAGGAATAAGATGGCGTTGGAGATGTGAGAGTGAGGGAAATAAAGCAAGATAGAAATGCTTGGCTCTTCAGCCTGAGCAGATGAGTGAGCATCCTCCCAGCTGGGGATGATATGCCCCTTAGGCACTAAATTCTCACAGTCTGGTAGATCAACGCGTTCTGCCTAAGAGAAAACTGTCCTCCAAGGTAGAGAGTCGGCCATAAAGGCTGTCCCCTAACAGGGAAAGGCAGTGTGCAGGCTTGCTGAGTTCTCTCCAGGGCCATCAGTTGTTCTAAAACAGCAACAATGTTCCAGGGAACAAAGGGAAGGGGGCGTTGAACATCAGATGTAGAAGTAACCAAGGAGGTGTGTTGTGTCCTGATCAGGTTCTCAAAAGCTGACCTGTAGAAAGCACTTGGTGTATGTCGAGTGAACCAACTTTTCCGTTATCAAGAAACTAAATACTGTACTAGCCCTGCACTGTGTTCCAAGCCCGTAGTGACTACAGCCTCATGCAACTCTGTACATGGGAACTGTTACTATTCATATTTTACACGGAGACAGAGGACCAGAACCCCACACGGGGAGTGGTGGACCTAAACTTGATCTTTGACAAACTTAACATTTTGCTTTTGGTTCAGGGTCTCATGTAGCTCAGACTCTTCTCAAACTTGTTTTTTAACCAAGTGCTAGGATTATAGTCAGGTGCCGCCGTGTTGTTTACATGGTGTGGGGGATCGAACTCAACGCTTTATGCATGCTAGGCTGTGGTGATATATTGTGTCCCCCAAAATATTGTACATCATAATAAACTTATCTGGGGTCAGAGAACAGAACAGCCACTAGATAGACATAGAGGCCAGAAAATGGTGACACACACGCCTTTAATCCTATCACTTGGGAAGCAGAGATCCATCCAAATCTCTGTGAGTTCAAAGCCACACTGGAAACAGCCAGGCATGGTGACTCACACCTTTAATCCCAGGAAGTGATGGCAGAAAGCAAAAAGGTATATAAGGCGTGAGGACCAGGAACTAGAGCTGGTTAAGCTTTCAGGCTTTTGAGCAACAGTTCAGCTGAGATCCATTTGGATATGAGGACACAGAGGCTTCCAGTCTGAGGAAACAGGATCGGCTGGGGCACTGGCAAGGTGAGGAAGCTGTGGCTTGTTCTGCTTCTCTGATCTTCCAGCGTTGACCCCAGTACCTGGCTCCAGGTTTGTTTTTATTAATAAGAACTTTTAAGATTCCTGCTACACTAGGCAAATACTCTACCGGCGGAGCCACACCCACAGCGGGAGCCTTGAACGTCTTTCTGCACAGTTGGTGCAGTTCCTCACTTCAGGAGGCTGCCTCCCACCCCAGTGTGGCCTGTGCCCTCCAGCCTCTGCACTTGCTCTCTACTCTGGAGTTACCTTACAGTGGAACTCAGTGGCCATCATACACGATACAGGGACACTCTATATTCTATGAAACATTGCTCTAGAGTGTTCCAGAACTTTTAAAAAATCATTCAGTTTGACAAGCCACACACTAGGGGTTTGAGTAGAAAGGCCTACCCACTACCCCTGCCAGGGCCCGAAGCAGCAGACTTCTGCTCACATTGCGAATCAGCTCAGTGACCAGCAGACACTGTGTTGGTCCTACCTACCTCCAAGGCTTCAGTTTGTTCCTGGTCAATACGCGCTTCTCCATCATTTTGAGTATTTTAATTCATTTAGTGAAGTATTATTATTTAAATAAGTACCTTCTTTTCCAATAAACCTAAAATCATTATGCAGAGGCTCATCTTGTTTTGATAAAATACATGTTTCCAGCCAAAATACATGATCAGATATTTAAATAAATCCTAAATTAAAGAGCAAAATATGAATCGTTTTAACATCTGTAATCATCATAGTTCCTGGAATTAGCAAATAGAATAATTTTTTAAAAATTCTGGAACACTCTAGATCATGGTTGGACAGTGTTGGAACTCTGTCCCCAGCTGGGATGCTACTATGAGAACCTTTAGGAGCTGCAGCCTAGCTGGAAGAAGTGGGTGGCTAGGATACAGACCTAATGGGTGTAACTCCTTCCTGCTTCTGTCCATCTGCTGAGAAAGGCATCCAACCATATTCCCACTTCCCACTGCCATGAACTCCAGGCTGTCCCACCGTGATGGATACTATTTTTCAAACCATGAACCCCAGGAACCTCGCCCCCCAAGTGGCTTGTGTCTGATATCCTGTCCCAGAGACAAGAAGAGTGACTAACTCAGTAAGTCCCCAGAAGCCATTCCAGAGTCACGGAAGTTCTCTAGAAATTCAAGAAACTTCCAACAGCTGGGAGTCTGAAGAGGCACGAAATATTACCTGCATCGAGACATAAAGAGTGGTACTTTTTCTGCAGTTGAGAAAAGGGGCTCTTTCTAGAATAGATTTCTCCATTCATGTTTTCGTTCTCACTGCAAACATGCATACCTCCATCTCACACATGCTCATAGTACTTAAGAAAACAAATGTTAGTATTTATTATTACGTGACCAGCACTTTTCTAAGTATCTTGTAACCTTTATTTTAAAATTTCCTTAAACCCTGAAAAACATCTATGCCAATATGCCTCCCTCGTAGCTACCAGAATAGGTTAGTAGCTTATATGAGGTCACACACCTGGTTTTAAAAAAAAACAGAAAGTTTTCTAAACATTAAACTAAGTTTTTCTTGTTTAAATTCATTATTTTACTTTCATAAAGAGATTCCCTTCCAAAAAATTACGATAAAGTATGACTTCCCTTGCCAGCAGAACTTGTTTGAGCCCAGACCGTGACATACCAAACCTAAGGAGAGCTCTTGCTTCTGGGAAGCGCCATGGAGCTGGAGATGCTCCGAGAGGGATCTTGCTGCTCGGAATACAGCAGTTACATTTTTAAAATATAAAACGAGAACACGTGGCTGAATTCAGGACAGAACACTGAAATAGCATCTGCTCTTATTTTTCTTGAGACGTGTATTTGTCATAAGCAATTGTGACACAGTTATGAGGCAACCCAAGCCACCTTCATTCCTAGGGTTTTTCATTGCCTTTGGTTTCAGGCAAAATAAAAGTATTTTTCATCCCATTCTTTTTCCATAAATTACCCAGTGATGCTTAAGTTATTTAACACAAGGAGTTTGAAGTTGGTGATGATTGATTTATTTCTGTCCCTCCACAGTACACAGGAGAGAAGCTCGACATTACAGCCCAGGGCAGTGTGCTGATGGTCCCAGGTTATGAGGTCCAAACCAAGCTTTTGATTTGAGGATGCAGGCAAAGTGGAATGCATTCAGATAAAAGCAGGCTTCAGATGTCACGGTGGTCACTTCCGGTGATGGCTGTTTCTAACACAGTTCTGTCTTGCCTGTGTCAGTCACACAGTCAGGAAGGCCAAGGCTGGGCAGCGGACTGGGCTGACAGTTCAGGATGCAGCTATGAAAAGCGATAAAACAGGCTTTGTTGTAGACAACTCTGCCAACCGCAGGGTGAGGTAATGCTTTGAGCACATTTAAAGAAGGTTAAACTCACTTTCAATATTCTGTCAGTTAGGCCCATTAACCACATTGATTTATAATATTTTCGAATACTGGATTACCAGGACACAACCCATTGTAAGCTGAGGAGCACCTGTGTTACTAAGTAGAAACAAAGGCCAAGTTTGTATTTATCTAGTTTAAATTGACTTGTGCTATTAATGGCTTGTATTAATTACAAAACTAAGATACGTGCTTTCATATAGGTATACACAAATATAGACAGACATGTGTGTGTACATGGAAGGAGGGAAAATGGCCCCGCAGCTAGTCAACAGCTCTGCAGTCCTTTAAAGAGCCGAGCAGATGGGGTTCAACGATGCTGAGGAGGCAGCCATCACGTCCTAGGTAATTTTTCCAGAAAAAAAGAGAACATCCGTCTCTGCGAAGATTGGCTCATGAACGCTCACAGGCACTTTCTCTGTGATGACCCTCAATTGTCTGAACAACCCCAAATGTTCCTCAGCAAATGAACAGATAAATGCATCATCCAGTTCCATGCCTGCCTTCTGATAGCACTCAACAATAAAACAAATGAACTGGGAAGACTTCGAAGTCAGAGCCTGGGGACATGTCAAAAGAATTCGTACAGGAAGCACAGCACAGTTAATAGGACCAGAAGAAAAGGTGAATGTGCATTTGGGGACAGATAGCAGGGAATGGAGCAAGGGGACTGTGAGGAGGAAGGTGAGGAGACTTTTTGGTGACATGCAGTCTTTGTGGTCTTTGTTATGGTGATGAGGTGTGGTCTGATTATACAATTGAAATATGTAATGTTTATATTGCAATTAAATGAATATTTATGGTTTGGGGGCTAATTCAATAAAGAAGAATGGCTGTAGTCAATAATTATAACTCTTTGTGTGTGGGAGCGTGCATGCGTGGGTATGTGCCTGCTTGTATGTATGCGTATGGAGCCTGTTTGTGTGCAAGTGGGTGTGTGTGAGCACAAGTATGTACATACGTGTATCTCTCATTTGCCTGAAACTTCCTCAGTATGCTAGAATGGCTGGCCAGGGAGCCTCGGGGAGTTTCAGGGAGCCTCCTGTTTCTGTCTCCTCAGCATTGGGATTGTAAACAGGTGCAGCTATAGCCTGCTTTTTTTTTTTTTTTTTTTTTTTTTTTTTTGTTTTTTCGAGACAGGGTTTCTCTGTGTAGCTTTTCACCTTTCCGGGAACTCACTTGGTAGCCCAGGCTGGCCTCGAACTCACAGAGATCCACCTGCCTCTGCCTCCCAAGTGCTGGGATTAAAGCCCAGCCCAGCCCACCCACCGCCCAGCCATAGCCTGCTTTTTATCTAAGGGTTCTTGGAATTGAACTTAGGTCCTTGCACTTTCATAGCAAGCACTTCACCAACAGAGCTATTTTCCAACCCCTGGACTTTTCATGACCAGGCTCAACCGTATGCCATCCCTGCGGCTGCACAAGTGTGAACAAGGCACACACCTTCCCCATAGTGATAAGCAGCCTGTGGCTTTTCAACAATTTATTTCATCTTTGGTGTGTGTGTGTGTGTGTGTGTGTGTGTGTGTGTGTGTGTGGTGTGTGCGCACTCGGGCACACATGCTTGTGCATTTTCCTTGTATCCATGGAGACCAGAAGATCGCAAAGGAACTGGGTTTGCAGATGATTGTGAGCCTCCTTGTAAGTCCCAGAAACAACCTGGGTCCTCTGCAGGAGCAGCCCATGCTCCAGCCCTGCTAGTACATCTTATGAGTGCACTTTAAATAATCTTTGACAGGTCCTTGTACTTACTACGTGATTGACAAGCATACCAAGTGCATCCCTGCTGCAAGTTTCCCAAAAGAGCTTCTGAAAGGAGACATTTAACACCCACTAGGGAGGGAAAGCTGCCTCTGCCATAAGATTATTCAATTACTGATTTTTTTTCCTTCCCAGAAAATCATTTCGAATTACTGTTAATTTCTAGAAATGAGCTGGCTGAACTTTCTTTCATGTAGATGTAAAGAAAGGAAAATTATTTCCCCATCCTCAAATTCCCTTACATTCCATTTGGGCAAGTAAAATGTTATCTTCTCACTAGGCAGGCTGAGAAACATCCCAGCACCGCTGAGACTTCAAGCAGCTGAGGGCTCCCCCTAGCGGTGCCTTTTTGGGTGAAGATGGTTTGAAATGAGCTCAGAGCATTGCTTTTATGTAAACTGTTCTGATAAAATTACAAAATAAGAGCCTGTCCCATTTAAAGTAATATTTTACAATAGTTTCCATCTTTCTTCTACTTGTCCATTCTTACTAGTATCATCATTAGTACTTGGTTTTATTTTATTTATGCTCAATGGAAAGACAATGAGCATCTTTTAATGGGGGGGACTATAGTGAGGTCATGCTTTCTAAGGGAGTCTGTTATTAAATCCATGTAACCTCTTTACATCTGCAGGAACACAAAGGAGAACAGAGTGAGTCCACTGTATACATCATACAGAGCTACAACCTCAGGTGGTAGATGTCAGCTCCTGTAGCTGTTCCTTTCCTGCTGCAAGACACCCAGCTCCTTCAGCAGAGTTTCCTGTTTCTATTTGCGTTTCTGAAGAACTGACAATTCAGTTTTGGTTCTAGTGACCCCTTTGAAACTGTGTCTACAGAGCACCCTCACTTCCCAGTCCTCTCAGGTCTGCCCCTCCTTAGGACATTCCCCCACACACACTATAAAAAAAGAAGAAAAAAGAAGTCCAATTTATGTGGTCTATATACTCACTGGAGCATGGGCAAACTTCAGCGGCCGAGCCCTTAAAGAAAATTGAGTCTTTCTCCACCCTCACCCCTCCAGAAGCACTCAGTTGTGGAGAGCTATACTTCCCATCCTTATCACACCTTACCCACACCTTATCACAATTTTTAGGAGTTCTTCTTGATGGCTTTCTGTCTAGGCTGCTGGGTTTGGGGGAGTGGGTAGGGGTTGTCACAGAAGCCTTCTGTGTTCCTCTTCCTCAGCTGTGAGTCTGCAGTCATCAATACCATGGTAAAAGTCGCTTCTTTTCTGTAGTCAGGGGGAGCACAGATAATGTACTTACACATGGTTTCTGCTGAGAGCATGGACCACAGACATCCACATGGTCTCCAGCATCAGTTTGTGCCCTGGACCTCAGCATGGTCTCTGGTGGCAGTACAGACCACGGACACCATCATAGCCCTCGGCAGCATCACAGGCCAAGGACATCAACATGGCCTCAGGTGGAAGCCAAGCCACTCACATCAATATAGCCCCCATGTGGAAACACAGCCTATGGACATCAGGATGGCCTCAGGCAGTAGCCAAAGGACATCTGTATGGCCTTCAGTGGTAACTCAGGCCAGGGACACCCACATGAACCTCTGGTTTCAACACAGCCTAGGGCAGTGGATCACAGGTACCAAAGTGGCCTCACAGGGCAGCATAGACCATAGAGGTCTTTTGAGGAGGTCCTGTCCAGAAAATGAACCATTCTTCATCTTGGACATCCTGTTGTTGCTTGGAACCAGGGTAATTGTGGGCAGCATGTTCGAAGGCTGAGTCGGAATGCAAATCTGCCTCTCTCCTTCCCTCCATCTTTCCCACCTCTCCATCTCACATTCATTCATCATAGCAATATTGGAAACTGCAGTGTGTCACATAGTATATTTTGGGCCCAGACAGCTTTACATGCAAATATTCATTGCAACAAGTCATTGGTCTGGGTCAAGGTTTCTGGTTTCTGACACACCATAAATACTGGACCATTGACAAGACTCATCTCAGATATTCTGCTGCTGTTGCCCTGAATCAGAGTAATCTTGTGACTAGGCAGGGTGTCTGGGAGCAGGTTCCATGTCAACTCCAGGCTGCCACCCCCTTCCTGCCCTCTGTGTCCGCCATTCCGAGGCTCACCAGCTCAACTTTTGTAGGCTGCAGACAGCATCACTGCCCCATGCTCTCTATCTTCCAGTGGGACAAGCAGCCCGGGCTGCAACCACAGTGGATGCATGCTGAGGGCCAGACAGTGGGCCTAGGATAGGCCCTATTCAGCAATGACATCGGTTCTGGAGGACTAGCTCCTCTGTTCACTTGAGCAGCTTGGAGATGTTGTGATGGACTTACTCAAAGTGCTGGATCTGGGCCAGATGGCAGTGACATTGGTGAGTGTGCACATGCAGGCCTACATTCCAGTCGCCATGCACGGGCCTCAATAAAACTTTTTTAATTAAAAAAGAAAACAAGGAGAGTTATACAGCAAGACTCCTGACATTCGTCTCTGACCTCCACAAGAGCAGGAATGGGTCCACACACCTGTGTACCACAAACACACCCCCTAAAATATAAGAACAAAATAGTCCAAAGGGCCTGGCTCCTGCACAGGACTCATGTCACTTGAGTGCAAAAGCTACGAACATGTGTGCCGCGGACTGGGTCTCAGTCGGGTCACCAGACCGAGGGAGAACGGGGTGAAGGTACTCAGGATAAGTGGGATTCGGCGAGTGACAGACAGACACAGACACCAGAGTATGCTGTGAAACTGCTGCAATTTTACTCAGACCAAGCAGTGAATTTTATACAGTGATTTGAGGAAACATGGCAATCGGCCAGTAGGGTGTTAGACATAGAATTAACAATATAGTCACACAATTTTCTCAGAATGATTAACAGATCTCATGAGTACATACTCTATTTCTTCTTTTGTGGTTCCTCATCCAAACAGAAAACATTACAGCCCTAGCTGAAGTTTTTCTTCTACATAATCATTGAACCTCTGTTCCGTATCAAAATTAAACCCTTCCCACCATCGTTCTAACCATGATTTCATTTGTGTGAAAATATTTAACCTTTGCCTGTGGGTGAGAAGGCACCAGGGGGGTTGGGACCTAGCTATTCTTTCCACGAATTGTAACTTATGCCATTGTGTTTTCATACTATTATGATTCATCCACCGGTTCCCATGTTTATCGTAAGCTCCCGTAAAGGGCAATGGCTCCAAATAATTATTATATCTAGAATTAAAGTTAGGGAGTTGCCACCACCGACCCTTGATGAGAAACTCTATTTGTCCCTGGATAATTCTTGTAGGAATGGCTAATTTCTGTAACTGCTTCCTTGTAGCTGCTGTTGGCTGCGCATGTGGATTGCTTATGAGTTCCTGGACTTTTACTTTCATTCACTCTTCGCTAGAATCTTCGTCCCTCTGAGTCATAAGTTCTTTTTGCTCTAAATCATTCATAAATTCCCCCAAACTTCTAGGACCCTCTTTAACTGTTTGCCTAAAAGCTTGAATCATGGGTGGGGATATTGAGACCACTTCTCTTTATGGGGCACATCAGCAACATTGAGAGCTAACCTCCTGAAATCAATACACAAGGAAACAGCAATAATTACAGCTGCAAAGAGAAAAAGGCAGAGTGCCAGCCAGCCTCTGCAAGCAGATTTTGCGTGGTTCCGTGTAGCCTGGCACCATGATTCGGGCTGATTGGGAAGGGGTCGCCGGGGGCATAGACCCGAGGGCCGCGAACCCCCCTTTCCCACATGACCACCTCATCCAAGGCATTTGTCACGCGGGCGACACCGTCATGGGTGTGGCACATGTGCAATCATAAAATACACTTTGACACCCCAGAAAGCCAATGCTTACTCCTTCTAATCAGTTTATTGATATTGAGAGCAGACTAAGTCCAACCAGCTCTTCTGTTACATAATCGCTAATCAGAGTCATCTGCTCCAGTCTCACAGGGACCCCAAATCATACTGAGGAGCTTTTCACATATATATTTTTTGTAATCCTTCAAACATGGAAAGACCAGCTCCTATGTCTTTTTCTCTACAGCTTCCAAGTAGAAGCCCGTGGGGCTTATAACTCACAGTCCTTCATTTTGCTTCATGTCACATGAGTCTTCTGATAGGATTTTATCTCATATGGGAAGGCTTACCATTCAGTTTATTAAAAGGTCTTCTTTACTAATCTATCTGTCTTTCTCATTCTTTATCCATACACATATTATATATGTATGTGTGCAGGTGTGCAGGTATGTGTGTGTGTGTGTGTGAGAGAGAGAGAGAGACAGAGACAGAGACAGAGACAGAGACAGAGAGAGATGTGCATATAGTGAAATGCAAAGATTCATTTAAGCATTATTTCTGCAGAGCTGTCTCCTTGTCTCTTTTGGATCTCTCACTTTAACTAGGTGGACAGGGCATCAGTCTCTGTCTGTGTCCACCCCTCCAGCACAGCGGTTGCATGTGTGTGCTCCTATGCCCCACTTTTTTACATGACTCCTGGGAATCCACGTCATATCCTCATGCTGTATGGCAAGCACTTTACCTGTTAAAACATCTCCCCAGCAGTATAATATATACTACTTGACTGAAATAAGGGGTCTTGTTGTGACATTTTTGTGCACACACAATGTGTCCTGGCTTCCCTCCCTCCACCAATACCTGCCTTTCAGGTAAAGTTAAGGGAAGCATGGCTCCATCCAGCCTCAGAGCTGTGGCCTGTCCCTTGCTCTGTCTTCCGCTCAACAGCTATGTGGCTTGGCCAGCCTCAGGGCTGTGGATTCTTCCAATGTGGACTGTCATCCATTCTGCTCCCATCTCGGTCTCCCCCGCCTCATTTCCTGCTCTGTCCTCGCTCTCAGCAACTGTTCTTCATCTTCTATCTTCCAGGGCATTAAAATTTCTTCCAAAAGACATGTTCTCTCTCTCTGCCAAACCCTCCATATGTAAATCTGAAGAGCAATTCCTTGAGCCCCAGAGACTTCTGGTTTTACATTTTAAATATTGAATGAATAATGTCTCTTTCCTATTCATTTCCTCTTAAACAAATTGTTGTGAAGGTTCCAGGCTTTTTTTACACAGCTTCTCTCCTGTTCTTTAAATCCAAGTTTTCCAAACCACTTTCTAAAACCTGCCTTCTGTCACTGAGCATAAAGCCTCACAGTATTTATCCAAAATAATGAAGACAGCAGGTGATATTTTGCTCAAGAGATAAGAAACATTTCTGTGAAATCCAACACAACCTTTCAAAAGCACCAATACCGTTCCCTTTCTCCATATGTCCACTGGAGGGCAGCCGTGTCCTCCATTTTTATTTCTGGGAATTTGGCTCTGTGTCGGGAAGCCAGTGCTGTCCTTCCCTGTCTCAGTCTACCTTGGGATCCTCTGTAAAGTTATAAACAAAGTAATCATCACAAAGGTGGGAATCTCCTTAGTGCAGACCCAGCCCCATGCCTTGCTAAAAATTGCTTCTGACTGTAAGCACATTATCAAGTACATTACAACAAAATGAATATATTTTGTATACCACAATAGCAATAAAGTTAATGAGAAATAAAATTTGATAAAATTTACGAAGAGGCTTTAATGAGCTTAAATATTTTAAGTTTGATGGGAGGTTTGGTGGCAGCTATTTCAGAGACCAAAGAATTTACCAAAGTAGTCCACAGAGAAGAGGAAGGTGTAGTACCTCTCAGCAGGATTTCCCATTCTCCTCATTTACTGAATGAATTTCTTGAATTTCAAAAATACAGCCTTCTTACAGGTTAAGTACTGCCCGTGAAGCATCTAGGTCATACTCAGAAGCCACAGGGGGGTGAATCACATTTGATTCTTCTAAAGACAGACTTAAATAGTGTGGAAGTTCCCAAAACTAGAACATTGATTCCACTGTGGTTTTGAGCTAAGTTCCACCAGCTTTTCTTACTATGTAACTCTAGACACCACTGAGCTGTATCAATGCACGCCAGTCCCTGGGGGGACAGACCTGACTTAATCTAAATGTCCGCACTGGAAATTAAAACTGTGCCCTGTGAAGGACTGGGAGCTCTTGATGGCTGAAGTGATTAGAAGATTAGAAGATGATGTCATCAAGAATGTAAACATGTGGCCGCCTCCATTTAAACAAGGTCCAGTTAAATACAGGCCAACTGATGTGCTCATCAGGCAGCATATGGAATAATAGTTACTTAAAATTAATTTTTATTATTCATTTATCCTCCTCCTTCTCTCTCTCTCTCTCTCTCTCTCTCTCTCTCTCTCTCTCTCTCTCTCTCTCTGTGTGTGTGTGTGTGTGTGTGTGTGTGTGTGTGTGTGTTGTGTTCAGAGGACAACTTGCCAAAGTTAGATCTCCCTTTCACTGTACAGGACTGAGATCAAATTCAAGTCATTAAGCTTGGCAGAAACCATCTTCATCCACTGAGCCAATCCAAGAATTCAGTTTTTGCCCATCGAAGAAAATGGCCACCCGGCTAACTTGGGAAGAATAGAATCAGACTTTGCAACAAAAAGTTAAGTCTGGGAGAGGCTGTCATATAAAGAAACCAGGCTGTGTCTTTGGCTTGTCCTGGCCAGCAGTTCTTTTGCTGTCAGAACCTAGACAGATGTCCTTATGTCAAAGAGAACTGGAGAAAGCGAGAGGCTGGAGAGGCAGCAACGCACGCCCACTCATGGTGGCATTGCTTTTGCTTAGAAAGTCAGGAGGACATGCACATACAAGTACCAGTGGCACATGGTAACAACCCACCCTCAGTGGTGAGATCCCAGGGAGGCAGCGGCCATGGGAAATAGTCTTTAAAGCCCATTGCTCAGATCTTAGCTTCTCACTCGATAGTTCTCCTACATATAAATAAAAACACTATTATCTGATGCTTGATCCTAATTAGTCTTATCAATTAAAACCAGGAGTCAGATATTGGGATAATAACCTGAAAGATCAGAGAAGTAGAGCAACAGCCACTAAAGACTTCTTATATCTGCAAATCCTCAGACTAAATGGGGCTGAGATCCTGTCTCCACTCACCTTATGTCCCTGTCTCTCCCTCTCAATTGTGCTGGGATTAAAGGCGTGACCCTCCCAGGTGCTGGGATCAAAGACATGAACCTCCCAAGTGCTGGGATCAAAGGCATGAGCCTCCCAAGTGCTGGGATCAAAGGCATGAGCCTCCCAAGTGCTGGGATCATCAAGAGAGAAACATGGGTAAAGATACAGAAGCAACTGTAATTTTTTGTTATATTTTGTAAATGAAAATTCAACAAATACTCATCATTGCTATGATAGCTTGGAAAGGCACCTACCACCAAGCTTTAGGACTCAAGTTCAGTCCCCTGGACCTACATGATGGAAGCAAAGAACTGACTCCCACAAGTTATCCTCTGACCTCCACATATGCCCTGGCTACCCCACCCAAACACATAAAATAAATAAATGCATGTATTTCCAGGATGGGGGAATCCAGTCATCTTAACTGTTGTTTAACAGTTAGACAAGGTTTAGGTATTTGGATCTGTGTCCACTGTTTTCCAGGCTTGGTCTGACCAGTACCCTCCAGTCTGGGGTGCAATGGGATAGTGGGAGCTTTCTCTCCTAAATAAGAAGATGCTATGATGTTTGGTGTCCCAGCTTCTAGAGAGAGGGTTTCCATCGCTTCCTCTCGCAGACTCTCTCTGAGCTGACACAAATCTCAAGACTGTTTGGGGACATCACTGAATTAAGCAGGACAGGTGTAGCCTGTTCTAACTTGTTTTCTTGGCTGATTTCTTTATTAGAGTTGTTGGGGGTTTTTGTTTGTCCTTTTAATAGATATTTCTTATTTGAAAGACACTAAGTACATGTCCCTTTAAAAAGGGGAATTTTAGATTTTATTTTTAAAGATCTCTTTTTGTTTATGTGAAGTATGTGTGTTTGCACATGTATGCCAGTACCTTGCACCTGTAGGGAGCAGAGGTCTGAGTTCCAGGCCTTTGAGAGCCACACCCTGTGGGTGCTGGGAACTGAACTCTGGTCTTCTGTAAGATCTGCCAGTTCTTATTCATGGAGCCAGCTCTCTAGTCCTGGAACTTTAGTGTTAATTTTCATAAACTTAATCCTTGTTGCTGGTTTACAGTTTTTATATGAGAATAAGACCAAGAAACTGACATTCTACACATCAGTATGGATCATCGTTTCTCTCCATCGTAGAGCACCAGGAAATGTAGAGGCAAATGCCTGCTCTTGGTGGTTTAAGACAAAAATACAAAAGAGAAAATTTTTATTCCCGCTTAACAAACACACAGGGCAGTGACACATCCCCAAATATCTACATACAAAGGTGGGTTTGTATCTAAAATTGTGAGACAGCCTGTCCTTTGCTCATGATTGTGTTTGCAGAATGATGAAATTGCTGAGCAAATTCCTGTTCCTCATCCCAGTCTGTCACTGGCAACCTTCCCTTTTAGACTTTAAAAATAAATGAAGAGGAAGTCAAAATGGAATTCTTATAACACTCTCAATGATCCTTTGTTCAAGGATGGCCAGCTGACCACAGGCCCCAACACAAGAGACTGGGCCTGTCTGCTATTTCCTGGAGTAGTGGCCATGCACAGGCTCAGTGCACAGCTCTCTCCTGGCACTAATGGATGGCCAAAGCTCATCAAATGAGAGACAGGAAGAGAGGTTTGCCCACCAGCATCTGCTGCTACCTCATGTGTGACCCTCAACACACTTTCCCTTTCTTGATCTCCAGTTCATGGTTTGTAAAGGGAAGTTTAGTCTGACTGGCATCCTGGTTTTGTGTGTGTGTGTGTGGTTTTAAAACCCTGACCTGAAATATTTATTCCCCAGTCTGCTCGTCCCCAGCCCACATACAGTCTAAACCTCCCCCTAAGAGCATCTTCCATACCGGCTGAGTTGGGCTGACTGCTCTCCAATTTCAGAGAATCTGTGAACATAGAGGAGTTGGTCCAGGGGCAGGAAGGAGATGGGAAAGGAGTGAGACTGAGCTCTTATTCAACTTTTAACAGTTTCAAGAAGCAGTCATTTGCTGCTGTGGTGTAACTCTGAGACACAAAAGCACTTTCTGGGGAGAGTATTCCAAGCAACCAACAGGCTACCTCCCCACAAAGCCTGGAGCATGTGTTGAAAGAGGCTCAGCTTAGGCATTCAATCCACAAGGCACTCAGGCACAAGGACAGTCTAGTGTTTTGAAGAGTTCACATTTGCAGTTTGAGCTTGGGGATGAGCTCTTGGCTCTATGCTGAGTAAGCAGGACTGTCTACTTGCAAACTGGCCGAACTGCAGTATCTTCTCAGTGAGAAAAACCAGACAAGACATCCTGTTACCATCCAGACCCTAGGGAGCATCAACCCTGGTCAGTATCAGGGGAGTGTTGTACAGTTACCTTGTTAGGCTTACTGTGCTGATTAAAGTAAGCAATATTGGACTAAGAAAGGGCTTGTAGAAACATATATATGATCAGATGTGCATGAATTACATCTTTCAAGATGGTCTACATTTATAAACAAAACATCTACACATCAATTTTAGAACCCGTGATAAAACAACCATCTGACCATCTAGTGTGTGCATCAAGGGGCCGACAGTCAAAGAACTCCTGACTGTCCTTGGGGCAACGACTCAGCTCTGTTCTTACTGCTGGGCATGACCCTCTTGTACTGATGCATGTCCACTCATCCATTTGGAGTCAGTCCTATACCTCATCTCCATAGCCTTTTGCCTCTGTATCTTGACTCGAACCTGTGGCCCAGGGCAACCTTTCAACCCTGGAAAGCTCTGTGCACCTCCAGGTCTGCAGCTGACTCCTTACTATCTTATCTAACCATTGGTGTGATTCTCTCCCTCTGGCTCTTCAGTATCTTGAACGTCACTGTGACCTCTTTAACCCTTGTATGGTCATGCCACAACCTGTCTGTCTGTCTGTCTATCTGTCTGTATGCATGTATGTATGCATGGATGTGTGGACAGATGGATGGGTATATGGATGTGTTGGACAGACAGATGGATAGACAGAAAGACAGAGACAGAAAGACAGATGGATGGACAGATGGCTGGCTGGCTGGATTAACTGTGTGGTATGTGATGTGAGAGTTAATATTAGTGATTAAGAATAGTATAAAAGAACTTGTGTTTGTCAAAGCCAGCTATCAAGGGAAATCAGGACCATTTAGCAAATTGAAGCCAATGAAACCAATGTAGCTTGTGAATTCACTGTTATTCAGTAAATTGTGACATTGTGGAAAGACAAAAATGAGATAACCTGTATTAAAATGATATAACTGTTTGATTTTTTGGCAAATGCCATAGCTGATTTGGCCATGGGAACCCTGGGTAGTTTGGTTTCTCCTTTTCGCTCAGTTCAGGACCCCAGCCACACTTGGGATGGCTCTTCTCACCTCAGGTAACCTAATTCAGGCAATCTCTTGAAGACGCACCCAGAGATTCGTTTCCATGAAGATTCTAAACTTCATCAGTTTATAGTCTGCATCAACCATCACATCAATGAAACAAATTTCTCTCCCACCACCTCTGACCCCTTAACATCCCCTTCCCCCACCCCAGAGAACCTTCTAGCTCCACCCTCTGCTTTCCCACTCTGAAGCTACATGTGAGCAAGTACCCTAGCCACACTGGAGCCTTCAGCGCCTCCCTACTGTCTCCCCTCCATAGGAGTGAGAAAGAACACTGACAGTTACTGAACCTTGCCCAAGGCATGGCGTTTGGGGTGTCCGTGACAAATGCCAAACACTCAGTTCATAATTTTCATTTTGCTAGTACCAGTCCCTGAAGGTATTCTTGAGGTAACTATGGTGAGGCGGCTATGGCAAAACAACCTGCTTTGCTACTATTTGCTCATTTTTAAATTAAGATTAAAAGCACAGTTTTTTTTTTTTAATGCTTCATGAAATGTTTGTTTCACAACTCTGGGTTTATATGAAACTCAATTCCTATGGGGCAGAACTGCATTAAAACATAAATCAATTTTTGCAGTGCCTTTCAGGGGGTCTAATAAATCTATTCTAAGCCCCAATATGAATCTATCTTCCCATTAGGGATAAAGTTTATAAAACCAATAGAAAACTTTTGCCTTTGATTATACATTTAACGAAATCTTGTTAGATTTCATTGTCTTGCTTCCAGACAAAACCCCAAGGAACCTTCTGAGCTTTTGAATTTTTTTTTCTATTTTAACTTTTGTAATGGAATTTGGAATGCAAAACCATAAAATCTAACATAAAACAGGAAAGCAAAAGCTATAAAGCCCTCCCTTAACTTTCTTCTTCATTAGAGAAAAACTAGATCAAAAGTATGTTGCCACATATACCGCATGGGCATGGGCCCCAGTGTGCAGGCAGCCATGGCGCAGGAAGTCTGCCTCCTTCACCACTGGACTCCACGTACAGTGGCTACCAGTGCCCTGAACATGAGGGCTCCAATTTTACATTCATCCTATTTCATTTATTGTTTTACTATGTTACATGTCATGCTATTGTCTTACTTGCAACCTCAAATTGGAAGGTCTGCACCAGAGTCCCAGGAATCTAGAAAAGTGTTAGTGAAAAGGCAATAGAAGTGGTAGGTACTGTGTAGCCTCTCTATTTAATAGATGAGCATGAACAGCTACAGGAATGAAATATTTTTTTTTAACCCAGGAAATTGACAGGCCAGGTGTAGTGACTCATGCCTGTAACTTCAGTACCCCAGAGGCTGAGACAAGACAATAACCATTAATTTGACAACAGCCTTGGTAACCTTGTAAGTTTTAAGGCTAGCTTGCACTATATGGCAAGATTTTATCTTTAAAAAAATAATTGATTGAGTAAATAGTGTGAGTAGAGCCTAAAAGGGGAAGTTAAGGTAGGAAAGACAAAACAAGCAGATTGGAGGCCCAGCACCAAATGGACAGCTCAGTGAGGACCAGCATGGGGACAACACTCAGTCTACTAATAAGGCTTAAGCCAGCAAAGGACCTCAAGGGGTTGGAGAAACAAGAGATGGGGGCTGTAATGCAAGAAGACCCAAACCAGTATAAGAGAAAAACACCAAGGAAGACACAATGATGGGTATGACCATGTGGTCACATGGAGCATACCCCTGAAAGGAAGTCTTGCTGAACTCTGATCCCCTCAGGAAATGCAGCTGATGAATGACTCCAGCATGAAGAACATTACTGAGTACACACATGGGTTTTGTGTTTTCTGATTTTAGTGGGCAATTTTATTTCTTTGTAAATAGGATGTAAAACTCTTGCAGCTATCAATTTTCCCCAATACTTCAAAACCAGCAAAGAACTAGATGTAACCAGTGTGATTAATCCTTCAGATGTCTTAAGGCTCTTCAAAATCATGAAATTTCTTACCCTGGAGAGGAACACTGTGGACTTAGTGTTCAACTAGTATTAGAAAGCTTCCTTTAAGAGAGGAGGGATGTTCAAACATATGCATGAATTCATCTATCAAGGAAATTCTGTGTATATAAGTAAGGTGGGAAAGTCTTCATCACTCTCTTAGACATTCCAGACAACATGGAAGAACACAGTGGAGAGGGACCTTGGAAGTGTAAAGTATTTGGCAAAGTATTTTACTCCACAGTACTTAGTATGCATACAAGAACTCAACTGAAGAGAATCTCTGCATATGTAAGCCATGTAGAAAAGCCTTTCACATTGTCTAGTTCTGTTAAAAAATATAAAGGGAACACATTGGAGAAGCCCTCTGCACATCAGACATGTGGACAAGTTTTTATTTATTCTAGTTTTTTTTAAAGATATAAAAGAACTTCTACTGGAGGAAACCCTATGGATGTAAAACATGTGGGAAAGCCTTCACTATTTATAGTGTCTTTTTATGACTTAAAATTCATCATACTGGCAAAAAATCCTATATATGTAGACAACAAAACTTTCCTTGTCCTTTTTTGCTTTTTTAATTATTAAAGTCTATTTTCTTTGGTGAAAGTAGGGCCACTTCTGTTGTCTTTACAATTCCATTTCCTTGGAATGCCATTTTCCATCCTGCTACTTTCAGTCTGTGAGTGTCTTTACTGATGAGTTTCTTAAGGATCATATTCCTGAGTCTTAGTGTTTAATACAGCCAATTTGGCCTTTATCTTTGTATTTTGGATTAGTGGTAAAAGCTATGGACTTATTTCAGTCATTTCATTTACTTTCTTCTAATTACTTTGAGTATTCTTTGGTCATTTCCCCATCTTTTTCCATCTCTGAAGTTTGATGGTTACTGTATTGACAATGTTTTATTTTTCTACTTTTCTCTAATGCATGTACTCAACTACTGGTACTTACACTTGATGGCTGTAATCTTTTTTTTTTTTCATTTCTAGGTAGAGGATTTTCTTAAGCATTTCTAAACATACGGTCTACCTGGTGCTCAAGAATTCTCTCAGGTTATACTTACCTTTATTTCTCCATTTCTAAAGGGTGGCTTTACTGGGCATAGTAATCTTGGCTGGAAGTTGTTTCTTTATATGTCTTTGTAGTACACTATCCTGGGTCCTGCTGACTTGAAGGCTATCTGCTGTGAAGTCTACTATTACTCTAATGGATTTGTCTTCGAGTATAACTTGATACTGTTCTTACAGATTTAAATTGTTCTTCAACCTTCACTTTTCACTGTTTGACTATAATATATTATAGTAAGGATCATTTCCTGGGCATGTCTACTTGGAACCCTCCTGTACATGAATATCCTTGCCTTCATGAACATTAGGACAAGACAATTTCTGTCCTTGTTTCATTGAGTATGTTTTCTGCGGTACTTAACATCTATTTCTCTCCTTCAGGTATGCTGGTGTTATGGACAATTCCTCCTTTTATGGTGCCTGAAAGAGATTGATCAGTGTCTTTCAGTCTCTCTGTCTCTGTCTCTCCCCCCCCCTTTCTCTTTCTCTCATCTTGATCTGATCTATTGTTGAAGACTTTGGCTTAGGTTTACTAGACTTACTGAGTTCTTTATTCTCAAGATTTCCATTTTGTTGTTTCTGAAGATGTCTTTTATTGAACTTTATCAGTCTTTTAAATGGTCTCTCTTTTGAATTCTTCATCAAGCATTTCATGCATTTCGATATCATTGGATCTCTTACCAGGGAGCTATGACCTCTAGAAGTATCCAGTAACCTTGTTTTGCACATTTCTCATGTTCCTGTGTTGAGATTTACACATCTGGTGGAATAGATAGCTCCACCACTTTTAGGAGATACCCCTGTTAGTAAACAGCTTTCTCCTGAGAATAGATTTTGAGGTAGAAACAAATAATCCAATTGTATTAGTTAGGGTTCTTTGGAGTATTAGAATTTATAGACCGAATCTCTTTCTCCATATAAGAGAGAAATGGTATTTATTAGAATTACTTACAGGCTACAGATAATCAGTTAGTTAGGCTTACCAACTAATCCAACAATGGCAGGCTATGAACAGAAAATCCAAGAGTCCAGAAGTTGCTCAGTCCACAAGGCTGGGTGTCACAGTTGGTCTTCAGTAGATGCTGGAATCCTGAAGAAGTAGGCTCCAATGTCAGTGAAGGAATAGACTTGTTGCAGGGCCAGGGCAAGCAGGCAAAGAGCAAAAGCTTCCTTCTTCCATGGCCTTATATAGGCTTCCAGCAGAAGATGTGGCCCAGGTTAACGTTTTCATGCCTCAAGATCTGGCTTAAAGACATGTGTAGATTTACCCACTTTAAGCAGGAAAAAAAGTCTCTCATAGGTGTGCCCTTCATTTCTGGATTGTAGTTCGTTCCAGACATAATCAAGCTGACAACCAAAAATAGTCATCACACCAGTTAAAAATGGGGTGCAAATCTAAACAGAGAATTCTCAATAGAAGAAACTCAAATGGACAAGCAACACTTAAAGAAATGTTCAACATCCTTAGCCATCAGGGAAATGCAAATCAAAACCACTTTGAGATTCTATCTTACACCTGTCAGAATGACTAGGATCAATAACACAAGTGACAGCTTAGGCTGACAAGGGTATGGAGCAAGGTGAATATTCCTTCACTGCTGGTAGCAATACAAACTTCTACAACCACTATGAGAATCAGTATGGTGGTTCCTCAGAAAGTGGAATCCATCTACCTCAAGACCCAGCTATATCACTCTTAGGTATATACCCAGTGGATGCTCCATACTACTACAGGACACTTACTCAGCCATCTTCATTGTGACTTTATTCATAATAGCCAGAATCTGGAAACAACATAGATATCCTAGAGGAATGGATAAAGAACATGTATGGTGATATTTTCTTTTGTATTAAAATGTTATTTGTATAATAAATAAAGTTGCCTGGGGGTCAGAGCTATTAGCAAGCCATAGGAAAGCAGGGCAGTGGTGGTGTACAGTTTGTGATCATAGCACTTGGTAGACAGAGCTAGGTAAGTCTCTGTGTGTTCAGGGATACAGCCAGCATTGGATACACATGCCTTTAATCTCATTACCAACCATAGAACACCTGGAGGTCTATACAGATAGGCCGTAATGAGGCAGTCCTGTGGTTGGGTTTACAACCAATGAGAAGGCAGAACAGAGACTCTATAAAAAGACTTTAACCCAGAAAGCCTGGCTCCTTCGGAGAGGTAGGACCACTGCAGGAGGAGGAAGGGTAAGGTTTTGGCTCTTAGCTCTGACCTCTTGGCTTTCTTCTTTGCATTGGTTCTGTGTTTCTTATTTATACGACGGTTGGTTACATCTACATCTGGCGCCCAACGTGACAAGAATCCATTAAAAACTGCTTGCCTTGGCTTGGCCGCGGGTCCGGTTTCCGGCCTGAGTGGCCCGGCTCCTTAGCTCGGGCCTAGGTCTGACTGACCCGCAGCTGTTGCTACTTGCTTAAAGCTAGTGTTACAAACAACTTAGGCCTGCCCTGCTGAACAGCTAAAGCTTGACTTGGCTCAAGCGGCTACGGCTTTTTTGCTCTCTCTCTCTCTCTCTGGATTCACACCTCGAACACCAGGTGGCTGTTTTGAAATTCCCTCGAATTTCTACTGTTCTACGAAGACTTGGTAAGTCCATTAACATCTCTATTTAAAAGAGAATTTTTTTCTACATCAAAAAAAATGGGCTTTATGTGTACAATGGAAGAAAATTGGGCTTTGTTTGAAATTTTAGGCACTCTGACAATGCAACAACTATCTGAGAATATTAATATCGATCGGATTATGCACCTTATTACTTTTCTTATCTTCATTGTATTATTTAAAAAGATAGTCAATTTAAGTGCCCGGATAACAGTCTTAGAAAAACCTGTTAAACCTGTAAAAATGAACTATAGAGAAATTCAAATTCAGACAGACGAAATTAACAGTGAAGTTGTTTCAAAATTGGATCATAAGGTTACAAAAAGAAAACCTGTTTTCACACAATCACCCTTACTTTATCCGGTAACCATACAACGGCTACCTGGTGAAGAGGATGAACAAAATGTTTGGAATCCAATTGACATGTTAGACTTAAAAAGATTTAAGGAGGCAATAGCATCTTATGGCATGCATTCTCCATATGTAAAACAAATGTTAAACACCTGGTCAACTTGTAATAGGATTGTACCACAGGACTGGCGGGATCTAGCACAGGCTGTTCTTGATCCTGGACAAAATCTTCAGTGGAAAATGTGGTACAGCAACGAGGCTAGAAATATAGAAAGACAATGGAGGGATAATGGAATACAGGTCTGCCGGGATCAGATTATTGGAGAAGGCCAATATGCTACAGTAGAAGCACAAAGTTTATATGATGTCCAAATCCTAGTTCTATGTCGAATGGCAGCCTTAAATGCATGGGACAGAGTTGAGGAATCAGGAAAAAAAACTGAGTCATTCATGAAGGTTATTCAGGGCCCAAAAGAATCTTTTAGAAACTTTTTACAAAGATTGACTTTATCAGTACAGAAAATGGTTCCAAATTTACAGGCTAGTCAAATAATAATTGAATCTTTGGCTTTTGAGAACGCAAATGCAGCATGCAAAAGAATAATCAGACCGTTAAAGGCAAGATCTGCACCTTTAGAAGAATGGATTAGAGAGACGATTAATGTGGAGGCTTATGACCAGGATGATATGTGGGTAGGAAAAGCAATGTCAAAGGGTTCGAGAAATGTTAGATGTTTTGGATGTGGAAAGCCAGGACATTTAAAAAGGGATTGTAAACAGGTTATTCCTAGAAATGTTTCTTCAAATAACGCTGGCAATAGAATGCCCCTTCCTTCTGGAGTATGCAGAAGGTGTGGTAAAGGAAAACACTGGACAAACGAATGTAGATCAACAAGGGACAGACAGGGTAATCCTTTGCCTTGTGCTTCGGGAAACTCCCAGAGGGGCCTCAAGCGGGCCCCTACAGTAAATCCAGTTCAAACCTTTCCAGCAATTGTAGAAGAGGAAATCCCTGCTCTAAGCGATTAAGTGACCAAATGCCTATTGGAATAAATCATGTTGGTCGGGATAATGAAACAGATAGAATAGGAAATTCAGGAAAAAACATAAA
>CABHPQ010144085.1:0-26168 GCA_902168405.1 Peromyscus aztecus | reverse complement strand
GAGAAGAAATTACATTGTCTCCGGGGCCGCGATAACTTCAGAGCAGGCTGTTTTGTTCACACTGGGACATAGCACAGCCTCCCCTTTCTATCTGCGCTTTGATTTCACGTCGTACCTGCTTTAACACACAACCCGGGACAAAAGTCCTCTGTGTGTGGCTTCCTCCTCCAGCTCACCCTCGGGTGCCGCTCCCTGCCCCCACCCAGCCCTGATAACGCTCTCGGCAGAGACCAGCAGACCACAGAGATGAGATCTGGAGTTGGCATCCCAAGGACCCAGCGGCTTCAGGAATTGCAAATGCCTCTGATTAAAGCCAGCAGGGCTGATCTGAGCACAAGTCACTACAGTACCGGAGGAAATAACAGTTTGCTGGCTGTCTCTGACTCCTCCGGTCCAAGAAAGCAAATATTCACAGAAAGGAACAAAGAAAAAAGGGGAAAGAAAGCCCCATACGTGGATGTGTGGGTTTGGGTTCCCATTCTCGCTGGTCCAGGCAAGCTTTGAGGGCATCCACCATTCTGCAGGTGTATGTCCTCACCTAAACAGCTTCCTAGGGAGACATATCTTCTAGAACCCCTAGAAGGATCTTGGCATTCTAGACCCATCTGTGGCTTTAAAGTTACCCCGACTCCTGTCTCGAGCAGCCTGCCCCCTGCTTTAGTGGCTCAGGCAAGGGGAGCATGCTCAGGATAGAGAGAAGCTCTTTACCCTCCCTGAATGCTCAAGGTCTTCTCCCCAGTCACCAGCTGCTGTTTGACAGTATTACTTCTGAGTGCGAACCAAGTCTTGACAGGTCAGCTGTTGGCTGAATAGGGTTAGTAGAGAACATACAGTGGCTGTGGGATGTAGCCCCTCTGTTTTACTTTGCAAATATGAGCCGTAGCAGGAACCTTAAAGGGTCTTATTAATAAGAACAAACCCAGCCAGGTATTGGGGTGAACGCTGGAAGATCAGAGAAGCAGAACAAGCCACAGCTTCCTCACCTCGACAGTTCCTCAGCTGATCCTGTTTCCTCAGACTGGAAGCCTCTGTGTCTTCATCTGAATGGGTCTCAGCTGAACTGTTGCTAAAAGCCTAAAAGCTGAACCAGGCCAAAAGCTTCTAGTTTCTGGTCTTCACACCTTATATACCTTTCTGCTTTCTGCCATCACTCCCTGGGATTAAAGGCTCACTTCCTGGGATTAAAGGCATGAGTCACCATGCCTGGCTCTTTCCAGTGTGGCTTTAAACTCACAGAAATCCATGCCTCCAGAAGGCTAGGACTAAAGGTGTGAGTGCCACCATTTTCTAGCCTCTGTATCTAGTGGCTGTTCTGTTCTCTGACCCCAGATAAGTTTATTAGGGTGCATAATATTTGGGGAACACAATACCACCACAATGAGCACTGGAGTGTAATGACCAGAACTCTAGTAAAATGCTGAGCCTGGCCACCAGTCCTGGTAATCCAAGTGTTGGGAAGATGGAGAACAGGCAGGTTCCTGGGGATTGCTCGCCAATCAGCCAGCTCCCTTGGCAGACTCCAGGTGAGAGAGAGAGAGAGAGAGAGAGAGAGAGAGAGAGACCCTATCTCAAAAAGAAAATGTGGGTTGTTATCTGGCCTTTATACCTACCCACATCCATCCACGAGGGAAAGGAGCATATCGAAGAAACAACACAGTGACAGGAACCTATATCTTTCACAGTTTCTGAAACAGAAACCCATCTAAGGGACATGAGACTATAGATCTCATTGCAAAAGACGTATGCTAGAGGAGGGAGAAGGGCTAGCAGATGTCCTTTTCAGCACCTGCTGGACCCCAGTGTGTCCCCAAGCTTCTCCCAACTGTAATGGTGGTCCCCTGGCCTGTCTCTGTGGTTATCTTAGCTCTTGGTATGCTAGATTCAGAAGACAGCCATATTCTACCCATAGAAGCTTTTCACAGTGGCTCTCCCAAAAGCCCAGCTCCTTCCAAGGGCTGGTCTTTGTGAAGAGGGGTGTGAGCGACACAGCACACAAGCCCTACAGATGTCCACTTGGATGTTTTCCTACATCTCCATTATTCTGGAAAACTTTCTCTAAGATCGAGATTCTCCACCCAGGTCCCTTGTTACTTCTCGCTCTCAAAAAAAAAAAAAATCTATATTCTTTTTTCAATTGAGCTCATTTCTGATGAAAAACGATATTGGAACAGGGCCTTCATGTGTCTCAAGAGTTCACTGGGTAGATGAAATCTGTTCTTACGTTCATTCACAACTATCCAGGCCTGATTCTGAATGCCAAGTACTGTGCAGGTATTTGGTTTCTGAAGATGAGGTCACAGATGGCAAGGAAGATACAATTTAATGCAGGAGACAGACAGAAATAATTAACTATGATAGAAGGCTGAATGGAATAAGGACTAAATAGCAGCATTTGAAATGACTTCTGCCTGAGGATTCAATCTGTGGCTGGCTGAGTCCAGGCTGAGCTGGGGACTACCTGAGAAGGATGTCTTTTGTCCTCCAGTTCTTCTGAACTAACTCAATACAACTCAACCTTTAATCTTTCCTCCAAATGTCTGCCTTATTCCTCCTGCCAAGAGTACCTTGATGTGTTCTTCTTTCAACCAAATGACAATAATGATAATTTCTAAACGTCTGGTACTTTAGCAGTATCTCCTATAAAGAGAAGTCAATGTATTAGTAAATGGGAGAATCTGCATTTACTCTCATCTATGGCTAATCTTGTGTATCCTTATTTATTTATTTATTTATTTATTTATTTATCTATCTATCTATCTATCTATCTATCTATTTGATGTACATTGGTGTTTTGTCTGCATGTATGTCTGTGTGAAGGTGTCGGATCCTCTGGCACTGGAGCTGTAGACAACTGTTAGCCATAATGTGGGTGCTGGGAATTGAACCCAGGTCCTCTGGAAGAGCAGCTAGTGCTCTTAACCACTGAGCCATCTCTCCAGCCCCAATCTTGTATATTCTTGCTGCTACACTGTCTTGCTTCTGTACAAGTTTTCGATTGAATTTACTCAAAGCCACTTTGGAATGGGATGAAGCGTATACGATTATTTTTAAAGCCTCCTTTAAATTTTATAGCAATCGTATGAGTTACAGGATAGTATCTATTTTCTTATAAGCGTTGAGACTTATCTTGTTTGAAATTACAAGAGCAACAGTGATGCCATAGCGGCTGAATTTTCCAAAGAGCTTGTCCACACATTATACTTTACATCCACTTAACCACTTAGATATAGTCAGATGGTACCAACATTAGTTACCCCAAATATATCATCTATTTAAATAACGTATTCATGGCAGGCATTTTTCTAAGTGCTTTGCATATATTAATTCATAAGAACCTATAAAGAGTCATAATTATGATCACCATTTTAAAGATAAGAAAATTGAGACACAGAAGGGCTAACTAACTTACCCTGAATTACAGAACTGTGGAGTGTCAAAGACAGGATTTGAGTCAGGCAGCTGTCTTGTGGATCATATGTTTTATGGAGGAGATTCATTCAGTTGTATTTTGGGTGAGGTTTCCTAGCTCTCAGGGGTCAACTTATTTTTTAAAGATTTGTTTATTTTTATTTTATGTGTGTAGGTGTTTTGCCTGTGCGCATGTATGTGTACCATGTGCATGCAGTACTGGTAGAAGACAGAAGAGGGTATCAGATGCCCTGGAAATGTAGCTACAGGCATTAGTTTTAAGTTGCTGTGTGGGTGCTGGAAACTGAACTCAAGTCCTCTCTGCAAGAGGAGTAAATGCTCTTAACCACTGGCCATCTTTCAAGGTCCCTGAGTTGTGTGTGTGTCAACTTTTTAAAAAATGTATTTTCCTTTTTTACTGATGTGTGACCTGTGTGCAAGTGCCATGGAGGTAAGAAAAGGGAAACTAGAGAGAGACAGTTGTGGGCGATAGAAACCAAACTCTTTTCCTTTTATTTACAAGCCCAAGCCTTTAATGGCTAGTAGTATTTTGAAATCTTGGTTCCAGCTAGCTAAAACCCCAAAGCTCGAATGGCTTAACTTGTTTCTTAGGCATTTCCAGAAGATGTGCTGTGGGGAGTCTTGAGTGGTGACCAGGCAGCTCCAGGCCAAAAGGAAAAAGAAAGTTGCACACAGTTTAATCTTTGGGGGAGCCATTTTCAGCAGGGCTGGTGTGGTGCGAGGCTGGAGCAGCACTGATGATGTGGCAAGCAATGTGGAACTGCCCTGGCCAGGGCTTCTTATGCAATGGGGAATGTGACCATTCTGCGCTGCAAGTCACCCGGTGAGGATTGGCCTTCCCAGCTTTGTGCTCTTTGGGAAAACCATTCTTGGTTTGCTGTGGGATGTTCTGTATGGCAAATGTGTTGCTAATAAAACACTGATTGGCCAGTGGCTAGGCAGGAAGTATAGGCGGGACTAACAGAGAGAATTAAAAGAACAGGAAGGCGGAGGGAGTGACTGCCAGCCACCGCCAGGACAAACAGCATGTAAAGATGCCGGTAAGCCACGAGCCACGTGGCAAGGTATAGATTTATAGAAATGGATTAATATAAGATATAAGGACAGTTAGCAAGAAGCCTGCCACGGCCATACAGTTTGTAAGCAATATAAGTCTCTGTGTTTACTTGGTTGGGTCTGAGCGGCTGTGGGACTGGCAGGTGAAAGAGATTTGTCCTGACCGTGGGCCAGGCAGGAAAACTCTAGCCACATTGGTTAGTGTGAGTACGAAACAGAGTGGAAGGGGCCCTGCTACCTTTAGGAACTTTTCTAAACAAAAGACAATGCGGTCAAGAGGAAGAGGCAGACTTGAGGGTTTTCTCAGAGTCAATGGACAAGACTTTGTCATGGATTAGGAGGGAGGAGACCCCCTGATTCCCTAAGCATTTGCCTTGGTGAACTCAGGAGAAGGGGATGCAAGTAACAGTGGAAGTCTGGATCAGCGTGTTTCACGGGGACATTAACTGTGCTGAATTTGGAAATTTTTATCTTGATGTGTTCAGGATAAACCTAGTTATAAGTCCTTAGGAATTGTAGGCATTTATTATAAATCATTAAACAAAAGGACGTCTTTAGAGGATAAAATAGATAAAACAAATGTAAGTCATAACAAAGGAGTAAATAATAAACAAAGCAAAAAAGCAATACTATTTTTATTTTTAAAAAGGTTTATTTTAATTTTTAATTATGTACATGAGTGTGTTGTGTGCACATGAGCGCAGTTGCCTGAGGAGGTTCATTACAGACAGTTGTAAGCCGCCTGATGTGGGTGCTGGGAATTGAACTCAGGTCCTCTGACAGTGCCTGACATACTGTTACCCTCAGGGATAGCTCCTTGGTTCCTCTACCCATAAAGTGCTAGGATTACACCTGGTTTCTGCAGTGCTGGGAACCAATCCCAGGATTTCATTATGCTCAGCAAGCAGCCAACTGAGTTATGCCCTCAACCACTACTACCTATTCTCATGGAGGCTTGGGAAAATTCGTATTTGCATTCAGTGCAGGCCGAAATACATGGAGAAGAGTATTTTCTGAGGGTAATTTGACAGTGTTTGTTTAAATGCTTGCACACCTGAACTCAACAGTTTAGCCCCAAGCATGCTCATGGCTATGTGTTTATGACAAGATAAAATATAGGAACAAGGTTAATATATAGAAGTTAGAAGAAATGGAATGTTGTGCAGCCATTAAGATAATATGGAATTATCTTTAGTGATTTGGAAAGACCACAGCAAAAAAAGAATTAGCAGGCAATCTATAAGGTAGGATCAAAATTTTAGTGAAAAGAGATGAATTTTTTTGTGTCCAAAATTAGGTATATTTTCACAGGCAAATTCAAGAAAGTTCAATGCATGTCAAACTACTGCAGGTGATTATCTCCTGGAACTTGGAATTTCAGGGTTTTGCATTTTGGATTTCTGTTTGTTATCTATGATTTTCTGTAAAAAAAATGTATTACTTGCATAATTTTAAAAAAGTAATTTAAAATGTAAGTATTGGGTGATCAGGATTACTTTTACAAAATGAAAGGGGTTGATGAGTACTGAAGATGGAGAATCGGGAATCATTGGCTTCAGGTGACGGAAGACGGTTAAGGGGAGCTGTTAAGGGGAGCTGTTAGAGACAGAAAGCAGAGGGCCAGCCAGGCCTGGGGACAAGAAACTGGAATTGATTAAAGGGGATCCATGGATGTATTCCAAAAAGGGATGATGGGAGAAATGACAGTGGACAATAGCAAATAGTGTCCTCTCACCAAAACCGAAATCGAGGATTTCTTAAAGAAATGATTCATTTGGGGGGTCTGTAGGTAGAAGGGCAGTCATTGGACATAAATATTGAGAGGGTTACAAAGCCCTTACTTAGCAGGTGGGGTTGTAGGAGCAGTGTAGAGATGCCTGGGCTAGGAGGAGAATGCACAGGGGAGAAACTGGAGATTGCTTTTGAGGGATCTTGGTGGGTGGGAAGACAGGCCAGTGGCTTTCAGTAGAAGCAGAGGTGAGCAATGGGACGGTTTTCACAGGAGACTGGAATACTTCTTGGTTGAGCTAAAGCAGCCACCATCAGAAAAGAAATTGAAGAGGTGAAGGGAAGTGGGAATAACTGATTGGTCAAGAATTGAGGAGAGAAAGAGAGGAAGGAGTGTGGCTTTGTCCCAAAAGAAGGTGCATTCTCTGGGTCAAAGGGAAGGTGTTTTGGATGAAGGCCTAAGCTGCCTTCCTCTGACCTTCAGGACTGCATGGTTTATTGCTCCAGCTGGTGGGTATATCCCTCTTCTTTAAGAATGACCTCAGTTGAAAAAAATTATGTCAAGCAAGGCCACAGACCTTTCTGTGGCAGCTGACACCTGGCTTTCGCAAGGGTCCTGTGTTTGTCTATGAACCTTGTTGGCATTGTCTGGAAAGTCTTGTTTTTGAACTTGACTTCCACTATATCTGATAGGATCATGTAGCAGGCATGCAATCAGGGGTAACAGAGAATGTGTGTGTTCCTTGAACCTGATTGTCTTGCTTGGGTACAGAATACAGTTGGCACACAACCTCCATCCACACTTAATTTATGCTCATTGTGATACGGCTAAGCTCTCAGACAGCATGGGTCCACCAAGTTCTGTGCATATGTGTCAGATCGCTGAAGGAACAAGGTGCTCACAACTGAAGCAGGCCAGAACATGCTTCCTATGCAGAAAAAGGGCACAGCAATCTAGGAAGTACAGAGAATCAAAGAGCTGGACTATGGCCTTTCTGGTCGCATTACTTTTCTGCACCTGAGAACCATGTACGATACACATAACGAAGCAGAGGAAAGGGAAGAGTAGGGTGTTCATCACTCCCTTTTCCTTCTGATCATTACTCATCTCTGAGCTGAAGGAAAGGAGTGCTGGATGGAATGCAAACACAAGGAAAAGCCAAAGAAAAGCGTGTTGTGCAGAGTCTCTCTGTTCTGGTAAGAACATATACTAATGTATGGACAAGCTATCTGTGATTCTATGTGTATGGGGACATGGTTATATTTCCTTTAAAACTAGCATTGCACTGCATAAAGATGAAAATAAAATATATGCTAGCAATTTTTAACTTTAACCTTAGAATGGCATTTGCTTCTATGTCTTTTAAATAATACAATATTTTATTTACTTTTTTTTTTTTTGATACAGGGTTTCTCTGCAGCCCTGGCTGTTCTGGAACTTGCTATGTAGACCAGGCTGGTCTCAGTCTCAGAGATCCGCCTGCCTCTGCCTTCTGAGTGTTGTGATTAAAGGCGTGGGCCACCACACCTGGCTAGTTTTTGTTTTATTTGTGTGTGTGATATACATGTATATATATATATATATATGTGTGTGTGTGTGTGTGTGTGTGTGTGAATGTCGTGTCTTCTCGGTCACTCTCTTTAATGTTTTGAGACGGGGTCTTTCACCAAACCTAGCGTTCACTGATTTGGTGAGACTGGGTGGTTAGCCAGCCCCAGGAGTCCGTCTGTCTTCACATCCCGGGCACAGGGATTATGGATACATACCACTGCCCCTGGCTGTTTGCATGAGTGCTGGGGATCCAAACCCAACTCTTCATGCTTGTACACTAAGCAATTTACCAACTGAGACAGCTCTCCAGCTCTCTCTCTAAAACAAACAAACAAACAAATAACGTTTTAAAGAAGTTTTGGGGACCAGAGAGGTGGCTTGGCAGTTACGAGCGTTTGCTGCTCCTGCAGAGGACCCAGATTCCATTCCCAGTACTGACATGACAGCTCACAGCTGCCTGTAACTCCAGTTTAAGGGGATCTGGTACCCCTTCTGGGCACCAGGCAAGCACATGGCATACATATATCCATGCAGGCACTCATACATACATATCAAGTAAAAATAATCATTTTTTAAAATGAAGTTTTATAAATCACTATTTTAGGGTTGATTTTCTCGGTTTTTGAATAAGGAGCTCTGCGGCACTGCTCCCCTGGGGGAGGAGGAGTACTCCACAAATTACACCACCGTTCCTGGCTAAATCTCACTTGTACAAGGCTGAAAAGATGATGGACATTCATAAACTTTGAGAAACACTACATGATGCTATGTGTTTACTCTGTTACTGAAGAAATGGCCACATGGCTGATGTGGTAGTTTGAATGAAAATGGCCCCCAAAGGCTCATAGGGAGTGGCACTATTGGGAGGTGTGGCCTTGTTGGAATAGATGTGGCCTTGTTGGAGGAAGTGTGTCACTGGGGGTGGGCTTTGGGGTTTCAAAAACACAAGCCAGCCCAGTGGCACTCACTCTTCTTGCTATCTGGATCTTCTGCTGATCTGGATGTAGAACTCTCAGCTACCCCACCAGCAACCATGTCTGCCTGCCTGCCTGTGTGCTGCCACGCTTCCTGTCATGATGATAATGAACTGTCAGCCAGGCCCAATTAAGTGTTTTTCTTCATAGAAGTTGCCCTAGTCATGGTGTCTCTTCACAGCAATAAAACCCTAACTAAGACAGCTGACTCTACGGTAAAGGATGGACTATAAGATCGTTCCAACAGAAGATGGGCAGAGTTTGAGAGGAAGAAGCCATACATGAGCAGGCAAGAGCCTGGGCTGTTTAAGCAGAAGGGCTTGTCAGGACAGAAGTGGATCATGGAAGGGAGGTTAAATGGGTTGAGACAAAGGAAAGGGAGCCTGAGAGTTTCCATCATCAGATGGGTTGTCCTCCAGAAGATGAGAGGTTTGGGGGATGACGAGATCTGGTGGGTTGACCTGTGAGCTGGAGAAAAAGACTAGAGGGATCTGGGGGATAGGTGACCAAGGTCAGAAAGTGGGTGTGGTCAGGCAGGAATTGCAATTGAGTGTGGGATCTCAAAAGGCTCAAGCAGGGGAGCTGTTGGTTCCAGTCTGCAGCCTGGCTCCAAAGGGCTGAAAATGAGAGGAGCTAAAATCTAACAGAGGCAGGATCAAAAGCATAAGCTTGTACTCATTCCCGAAGGCCAGCAGGGCCAAGCCAGGGACAAGCAAGAACATCAACACCTAACTGGGAAGTAATAGGATCACAGACACAAATGGGAGCCAAAGCTCCTAGGAAAGAAAGCAATTGGTCTGGAATAGGTGTGGAGATGGCCAGTTCTGGGTGAGACCCATCAGATTACAATGTGGTCCAGCAGAATGCATGGAGTTCTGACTGCAGACATCCATCAACCCCCTCTGAGAGCCAGGAGGAACTGCCAAATGCTCATCTTTGTCTCCTGGGGTCCTTCCCTACTACCAGGCTTTCTAAATAGCAGCAGTCTCTACCCCCAAACTGTGGTGTGATGGTTAATATTGTCAGTTTGAACTACCAAATCTCAGGGCATGGCTGTGTTGGATGACCCACCTTAGATGTGGGTGGGGCCCCTCAATGAACTGGGTCCCAGACTGAATAAAAAGGAGAAAGTGAGGTGAGCACCAGCATTTTAGCATTCACCTCCCTGATTCCTGACTATATTGCAATAAGCCTAGCCCCTTTGCTCTGCTGTTCTGACTTCCCTGCCATGATGGACTGAGTTAAAATAAACCCTCTTCCCGTACATTCCTTTGATCACATCTGTTATTATAGCAATGAGAAAATTAACCAACACTGGTGGTGAACTTGTATTAGAAACATATCCAGGACATTTCTTCACCTAAGCCAAATTAAAAGTGGTTTGAGGGTTGGGGGTATAGCTCAGTGAAAGAGCATTTGCCTAACATACATAAGGCTTTGGGTTTGGTTCCTAGCCCCACAAGCGAGCAATAAAAACAGAATAAAAACCCAGTGAACTATCTACATGGTGGTCAGTATCTACATGTTTTTAGTCTAAATGTACTGGGCCCACTCAGCTCTCAGATGGTGACAGTGAGCTGTCTGGTAGTCTGTCCCTCAGTCTATGGCAGTCCTCAGGCATCATGGGCTGGCACTGTGTATGAGACCTTCGACCAAGGCCATAGTATGGAGAGCTTTGTCCTGCTGTCACCATGCAGCTCTCCAGTGTACCCAGGTCATTGTTTCTCTAACACAGGACTGCTTCAGGCATCTGTCTGCCCCTCTGGGAAGTGTGGACCCCTTCCTTTTTCTGTTTTCCTCAGGACCCCATCCACCTCTCCAGGGTCTAAGGCAGGTTTCCCTTTCCTTCCCAGACCCTATATCCTAGGGTCTCTCTTCTGCATGAACAATTCTATTTAATCTCCCTGTGTTTTAACAAACATAAGGGCACCTGGCAGTGTAATGGTTTGTTATTTAACCCAGTGAAGAAATGGAGACCTTAAAGGCACAAAAGCCTGGGGAAGGGACAGAAGGAGGTTCCCCAGAGGAAGAGGAAGTACCTTTTGTATTTTTGTGTTGAGCCTGCTGCTGAGATAAACAAGACACAGGTAATTTCTGAGTCACTTGTCCTGGTCCACTGACATGCAAATCAATTGCCTTTCTAGATGCAAATTCCCTGGAATGGAGTGGAGTCTCAGTGGATTCCAGAGTCACTCCAGAAAGGAGTATAATGAAACCGTGGGACTGCTTAAGTGTCCCTGAGGCCTGTCACCGCGGCTGGGACAAGACTGCTGAGCCTGAGACAGGAGTTGACCAGGCTGTAAGCACTAGGTCCCCCAAGAAGTGGCATTCTTGCTGTGCCTAGTGACCCGTCTGCAGCTCACTAGAAAATGACATTAGGTGCAATGGCAGCAATGTTCAGGCAAACAAATGGATATCAGAGTGTTTGCCTGAGGTTGCAGAGAGAAAGAAAATGTGTTTCCGAGCCGAATACAATAAGCAAAGAGCATAAGCCTCCAGACTGCTTATTAGCCAAGGGACAAGGGAGTTGGGAGAGGGAAGGGGAAAAGATGGAGTTGGAAGATGGGTAGTTATGATGCACAGGGATCTGGCTCTTTCCTCTCGTTGATGTCAGGAGATGGGAAGTCAGCACAGTCTTTTATTTTGTATCAACAAACTTTCACTGGTCCCTCATTCCAGGCACCCTCATCTATTACCTGAGCTTCTAAGCTCAGCCTTAGGGAAAGACTCAAGATAACAGCGCTGTCACAGTTTGCTCCCCACATACATCCTTTTCTTTTTCCTTATGCTTTCCCTACTGTGTTTTGGTTTGTTTGTGGCAGCCAGAGGTTGATGCCATGTGTCTTCACTGGTCTACCCAGCTGTTCTCACCTGGGCACTGAAGATCCAAACTCGGGGCCTCATGCTTGAGCAGCGAGCACTTTACCGACTGAGCCACCTCCTCAGCCAACTACGCTTTCCTATTTTTGCTTTATTCCCTTTCAGGAGGGGTAGCAGATGTACGCTTTGTCTTCTCTCTTTCTGTGGCTTTGGTAGGAAATATTTGTTTCACGTGTGAAATTTTGCAAGGCCTGGGGAAGGCGCGAGAAGCTGAGGAAGTTCAGGCAACATGCTGACTGCTTTCTTGGACATGTCATCCAGGGCATGGGCAGCAGCAACAGGGTAGACAAAATTCACCAACAGAGTGAATTAACTTGCTAGTGATCCACGAAGACAAGGAACGTTTTCCCTCTGGTATCTCCTTCCATCTGGCTACAGGAAGATACCACTTATATTGAGGGTGGGTCTTCCCACTTCAAACAACTCAGTCAAGAAAATCCCTCATGGGTGTGACCAGCGTCTTAGCTCTTAGCTGTTTCCAGTCAAGTCCCTAACCCCCACAGAGGGCATGAACTCCTTGACTACAGGGTCTCAAGGCTACTGACTGAATAGGACCTCACACTGTAGGGACTGAAAGAGTCAGAGAGAGGATACTACTCAGTGGCTGTAACGGAATGCCACGGACCAAATTGTCTCTGTGAGAGGAAAAGAAGACTACAGAAGAAACGGTAGAAATCCCAAGATTTGGAATCCTCAGAAAAAAATTTTAACATTGGCATGCCTCAGCTTCCCCATCTTAAATCGTATTTTGTATGTATGAATCTCATCTGTAATCCAGGCCACAAGAAATTTTCTTTAAACCACCCCACATCCAACATTCCAGTTCCCATACTTCTGAGAGTGTGGGAAGTAGAATCTTTGTCAAGGAGACTCCTTCTCCTAGGGTTGTGCAAAGGTCCTGGGGTCTTACATAGTACCAAGGCATGTAGAAGTCTTTTATTCACTCAATGAATACCTTTTTTGATATCTACTCAGTAGCTAACTCCTAAGCTCAACAGTGCTGGAGATGTAAGGTTTATGAACAAAAGAGTTAGTTTCTGGTCTCAAGTAGTTTGCAGCCTGCACAGGGCTGGCAGGGAGTGGGAGGTGTGTTTACGGGGGCAGGCAAGAGACGTATAAACAAATGAGTCAGCCAAGAAGCAGAGGATGATGATGCCAGGACAGGGTAAATATCGTAGGTTGTCAGAGCCCAGTAAGGGACATACCTGTTCCCAGCTCAGCTCTCAACTACAGGAGAGACTGGCAGATGAGTCAGAACTCAGAGCTCCAAATGCCAGCTTAATGGCTAATCAAAGCTAGACTAGAGGATGTGACTCAGGAGCCCAGCAACCACGCTGAACCTTGAAATTAGGAAGATTTGCATATCGAGTCTTAAGAAGTGATGATCCGCCATGAGTCGCCCCCACATGAGGTAGAACTGTCACTGTTAAACCTCCTTCTTGGTCCAGGGCACCTGGCTCCCACTCTTGCAGCATCCTAAAGAGAAAGGGAGGAGCTAAGCCGCAGCATCTTCAGTCAACGTGTCAATCACAGGAAAGAAGGTTGGGACAGGAGAGCATTCCTTCCGCATTGTCTGATCTCTCCCAACTATGAACAGACATTTGTTGATCTTAACGACTCTCCATTTGTCCTCCTGGCTTCCCCTCCCACACCTCATCTGGTTCCCTTTTCTCTTCCTTCTCAAATGGTTTCCTTCCTCCTCTTCCTTCTCCTCCCAATCCCCTTCCTCTCCCTCCCTCCTTCCTTTCTTCCGTTCCCTGGCTGTACTGGGGTTAGAACCCAAGGGCTTTGAGCAAGTACTCTACTCTGAGCATCCTCAGCCCCTTATCCCTTTCTCCCTGTCCCTTTCATCTCTTTTCATCTACAAGGGTTGGTCTAAGTCATGTTCACGTGACTTGAGTCCATCTGATAAGGCTTCTGCTTCTCCAACCAAGGCCAATCCCACTGGCTGTCTCCATGTGGCTGATGGGCGGTGAGAATTAAAGTAGAGGGAGTTTTCCTAAACTATAACGAGAGTGTTTTTTCTCATTTGCTGGTGGAAGGTAAGAGCTCTGCTGGCTTGCAGGAAGGGGAGCCCCCACTTTTCACACCTCCTGGACACTGACTTGTCTGAGCCACTTTCTCCCCCAGATCTACAGTTTATCTTCCTTCCTCTGCACTCCCCCCTCCCCCCCCCCCCCAGTGCCCTGACAGCCAGGGAACACTCAGCTGAGATAGCAACTGGTATTCAGCAAATGGCCTAGCTTTTTGGATTTAATTATTCAATGGGCTTGCCTAGGGCATGGAGGTCAAGGCCTGGATAGGCGGTCACCCCACAAACAAATGCCCAGGTCCCCTGGGGGCCTGCCATCCCTCGGGTGGCTTCCCAGGACTGTGGCTGGCCCTACCCATGCAGGATTCCATTCTGGGCAGGCCAGGAGAAGAAAGTAATTGAAGGTTTCTCAAAGGATTGATATTTGGGCCAACATAGTCTCTATTCTGGGAGTACAGAGAGCGCTGAGGAATATTTAGCACAGAATCTGGCCACTAGATGCCACAGCATTCTCCACACTTGTGGCAACCCAAAATTTCTATAGTTGTTGCTAACTGTCTTCTAGGGCTGGGGATAAATACCCCCAGCAAGGAGTCAGTGGTTTAGAGTTCTGCAGTATCCATGTGATAAACAGTGAGGCACATACAGTACTGGCTTGTCATTTTCTGAGTGCTAATCTATCCCTCTGTCTTTATACCTTGCTCTTCTTGTACACTGTGTGTGCATGTGTGTGTACAGTTGTATTAAATTATATTTGTTCTAATGTGATTGATATCTTATTGAAAATTTTGAATATAATGCAAATTTTGTGTTTACTTGTGCACAATTTTATTCCCCCAAACACTGAGTGAACACAAAAGATGGGACCTAGTTTACTGATCTCTGTGGAAAACACACATGAATGTATCATACACACTCATACATCACATACATGCATCATACACACTCATACATCACACATCATATACACATATATATATCATCTACACATTATATGTGTTGTATACATATCACACACATATGTATCAGACATGTGCATCTATCACACACATATACTCATATCATACATCATGCATACACATATCACATAATGCATTACACACATACACATATATTGCACATATATTTATCACATCTATCATAAAACATACATCAAATATATATTACACCAAATATATGTATATCACACATCACATAATACATTACATACATGCATATAAGTCACACACATCCATAACACATACATCACATACATCTATAGCACATACATGTATACACATGCATACATCTCACACATATTCAACATACACATATGCTCACATCACACATGTATACATTATACATACATACACCACACACATCACACATATCTATCCTGCACACATCCTACACACACACACATACTCTGCATATCATCAGAAAGACAGAATATACACACCCCTTTGGGCATTGAAAGACCACACATCTTTTTTCTTTATAGATGGGAACAGGGCCCTCAGAAATGGGTTTGAAGTAGGGAACTGGGTGGGGTTGAGAACCATGAGGGACTCAGGAAGCGATGAAGGAGAGAGCAGTTGGCAGTAAAAATGTGGGACTAGAGCCATCAGAGAAATGAAAACCAGAAAGACATTGAGACTCTGTCTCATCCCAGTAAGAATGGTTGTTGCTATGAAAATACCAAATGTTGAGGAGGACAGGGCACCTTGTCGATGGGTGGTGACAATGTGTACACACATTGGAAGTCAACCTGGACTTTCCTCAGAAGAACTCACGGGAAATAGAACTGCTTTATGATGCAACTTCCCGGGGGACTCCTGGGTATATACCCATAGGCATCTAAGCACATAGAGGCACTCAGTATCCATGTTTACTGCAGTACTAGTCACAGTAGGCAAGATGTGGAACCAGCCTAGGTTGTCGCCAACAGATGCATGTGAAGAAAAATGTGGTACGTATATGCAATAAAGTTGGTTTTCGCTTGTTTGGTTTGTTTGTTTGTTTGTTTTTTGTTTTGTTTGTTTGAGACAAAGTTTCTCTGTGTAGCCCTAGCTGTCCTGGAACTCACTCTTTAGACCAGGCTATACATAATAGAGTTTTAAAAGAGATCTGTAAAGAAAAACCAAATCATGTCATTTTTAGAAAAATAGATGGAACTGGAGCTCATCCTGACGAGCAATAGAAGCCAGACTTTGAAAGAGAACTATCATCTGCTCCCTCTCATTGGTGGAATGTAAACCAAAGGGGAGTCCATGAAAGCAGAAGGGAGATGCTATGGAGAGGAAGGGACCAGTGAGAGGAAATGAAGAGAGGGTAGAGCAGGGGTGAGCCCATAGCTCTCTCTCTTTTGTATCCCTCAGCCTGTGGTGTGAGTGTGTGTGTGTGTGTGTGTGTGTGTGTGTGTGTGTGTGTGTACACCTGTCTGTCTTTCTCCCCCATCCACCCACACCTTCCTCATGTGGTTAGTAGCATGTAGTGGGAATGGGGGAGAGGACACAGCATAAAGAAAGCATACATACATGGTTCAGGCTAGTGTGAAACACTATGTAGATGGGTCATTGGAATTAAACATGACAAGAACAAGAATAGACTATGAACAGAACATGATAGTGTTGGCCCAGGAGAGAGAGAGAGAGAGAGAGAGTCATGTTTTCCTTTGAAGAATGAACAGACATTCAGCAGGTAGACGTCCCAACATGCATTGCAAAGGCCAGAGTACCTCAGCAATCTTAGCATGGGAGTTCCAGAAAAATCTCTGAAGTTGGGTGTTTAGCATAGTCATCAAAGAGTGTGGGTAAACCAAGGCTGAGCTGTTAAGAGGCTGAGGACCTTAGGCTTTGTTTCAGGAGTAATGGGAAACAGAAGTCTCTCGGCAGGGGAATGGACAGGCGTGATTTTCCTCTTTGGGAGCCTAGGTAACACTGTGGTTGAGATTTAATTTACATATTCCCATCACCCCAACTGAAGCACACAATAATCTGTCTTGGTGGGTTTGTTGATGTGTTCACCACCATCGTCATCACCTTCCAAAGAAACCTCCAAACCTTCAGCACTGCCATACTTCTCACGTCTCGTCAGCTCCAGGGAACCACAGGTGCCCCCTGTCATCTCTAGCTGTCCCTATTCTGATGAGGTCATATAATTGGAGTCCTACACCACATGACCTTCGGCGGCTGTCTCCTCTCACCAGAGCACTTTTAGTGTTTCTCTATGATGTGGCCTTCACCACTGCTTCTTCCTTTTTCACTGCTGACTAACATTCTAGTGCCAACCATGGGCAGGCACATTTTGCTTATCCCGTCAGCAGCTGGTAAACACTTGGCTTCTTTGCTCCATTTGAATAGTGCTGCCATGAACAATCACGCTTCAGGGAGGTGAACATCTATGCTCCAAAGGGTTGCATTTCTTGTGGGAGTCTATCTGGAGGGTGGAAGTGGAGGATCAGATAGTCTGTTTAATTGAGTTAGAAAATACCAAAATGGCTATATTGGTTTATATTCCCACCAGTAATGCATGAAGGTTCTCATTGCTGCATATCTCTGTTAAAACTTGTTCTTGTCTGTCGTATTTGTTTGTTCAGGAGGCTCCTGGGGCAGCAGACTGAAGGGTAAGCAGGCATAGGCTGATTCCTAGAGGGGGCTCTTGCAGTGAGCCACAGTAGGGCAGACAGAGCTGCTAACCTTGCTGATGGTATTAATGACTGTGAACTTCTGAATTTACACAGGGAGGTGAGTATCTGACTGTGACAAGGTCTCCTCTTCATGTTCATGGTTGGCAACATGTGCTTTGGAGACTCTTTGAAGCCAGCAGGAAAAAAAAAAATCAACCCAAGAACTACACTTTTGGTGATTACAGGTAATATTCCCCAGGCCTGGAGGGTAGTTCTGACTTCCCCAGCTTCCCTGTGTGACGGGGATTAAGGAGTTATGCTGCCCCACGGGGCAGGACTCAAATAGCATACTTCTTTGAGCAGACACTGAGCTGGGTGACAATCAGTAACAATAGAAAGTAAGACTCGGTTCCTTTTGATACAATGAAGCCCAACCATCCCAAGGTCATCTGGGCAGACTCCAACCCAGCCCAGCTTACAGCTCCAGAGCTCAACTAATGAGGCTCTCCCAGACTTTTTGTGGAAGCCTCCGCTCCTTTGCCAGTGTTCTCCAAGGCTCCGGGTCAGGCCAGGTGTCTCCTCTTCACCGTGTCCTCATGATGGCTTCCTCCACCCAGGGAGGACAGTTGCTCAGCTCAGCTCCTTCTCCTCTCAGCTAAACATCCTTTCCAGCCACGGGGCTGGGCCAGCTTCCAACCAAGTGCTGTCTGTCCGTGCCAAGTCCTCTGGGTGCATGGAATAGGAGCCCCACACTTCCTTTCCAAGGACTTTCAGCCTAGAACCTCCTTAACAACGGGAGGATGAAAGGAGAGAGGGGAGGGGGAGGAAGGAAAAGGGTAAGGGAGAATGGAAGAGAGAGAGAAAGGTAGGGGGAGAGAGGGAGGGAGGGGGAGGAAAGGGAAAGGGATGGATGAGGGGGAGGTGAGGGAGAAGGGGAAGGGGAGAGGGAGAGGGGAGAGGGAGGGAGAATGTGAAGGTGAGAACTCAAGAGTTTGGTTAGAATGCAGCCATTTCCTTTGAACTTGTTAGAATTCTTTTGCAAAGCAGTACTCCTACCATCATCAAAGGGCTGTGGGGCTAGAGGGCAGGCTTCCCTCTCATGTGACAAAATGGAAGGGTGCTTGTGTGTATGGCATGTATGTGTGGGCACATGGAGTGCTGACCCCAAATAAATAAATAAAATAATAATAATAATAATAATAAAGCAGAAACAAAAAACATACTTTGTAAAATCCCTTTCCTTCAATCTCCATTCTTCACCCCCCGCCCGCCCTCCCAACTATGTCCAGTCAGTTTACAGGACAAAGGGAGAGGACAGATGGGTCAGTAAAATCTCAAGTTTATAAAAATAGAGCACACGCCACTGCAATAAAGTGTGTAAGACAAAGACTTCCCTTTAGAAGTGGGAGCCTGAAGGTACAGGGGGATCTCAGGACAACCAGGAAGCGGTGCTTCTCTCCTAATTACGGGGCACTCTGGGCTGTATTTTGTTGACCTCGCTGATTTCAATCAGTTCTCAGCACATGCAGCCTTCACCTGCTATGAATCAAAACCTGGAGGGCTCTCTGTTCTCCACGCTCAGAAAGGAACCCTTTGATAAGGCTGTTAGGGATGCAAGGCAGAGCGGGTTGGGCTGGGTGGTTTTCTTAGGCTGGCATTACACATTTATGATGTACACTGATGCAGGAGCAAGGGCAGCACGTGGCAGAGCTGCAGAGGGGTGGGACTTCTGGAGAGTGGCTGCCCTATGGCTCTCACTGTTGTAACAAAGGCTGAGGAGGGAAGAGCAAGCGCTGGCAGGGTGGGATCACAGGTCCCTTCTGAAGAGGGACTATAGGATGTCTCTATTTCTAGGTTCTGTTGCACATGGAATTTGTGTGTGTGTGTGTGTGTGCGCGCGCGCGCGCGCGCGCGCACGCGTGCGCGCACATGCGCGTGCATGTGCCTTGTTCTCTAGTTTGCTCAGACAGTTTCAAAGTACTTAGTACCCTGTAGTTATTAAAGTAGTCAGAATGGATCAACAGAGGGATGAGGAAATGGCTAGTTTGGTAAAGTGCTTGCCAAGTAAATATGAAGACCTGAGTTCGGATCCATACACACATAAAAAGCTAGGCATGGAGGTGTGCTTTTGTAATCCCATGGCTAGGGAGGTGGAGACAGAAGATCCCCCAGAGCTCATTGGCTGGCCAGCCTGACTGATTGATTGAGCTCCAGGTTTAGTGAGAGACCTCATCTGAGAAAAATGGGGTGGTGATTGATTGAGAAGATACTTGACTTCAATCTCTGACCTCTTTGGGTACACCTGCATGGACATGTACACACCCATGCAGATGTATAGCGCGCGCGCGCGCGCACACACACACACACACACACACACACACACACACACCAGTGAGTGGTCAGGCTAGGTGCCGGGTATCCTCTTTTTCAGAACCACTTCTTGGCTTGGAGGAGTTTGAGGAGGATTCTGAGCTCTAGGCTGCTATAGTGACTGGCTGCTGGGCGAGTGGGGAGGATGACAGTGAGTCTGAGAGACAGATGGTGGAGGAGAATCAGGTGGTGCAATTAGCTTGTACTAAAAAATACAGATGCTCATATCCATAGCTCCCACCCTGTACTCTCACTGTTACCAAGGGAAGAAACGAGCCCTCCCTCCTTACAGTCTCCTGTGTTCAAGCTCTTAGCATGATTTTTAAAAAAGCAAACCTCTTTTCTTCTAAATGACAAAACACAGACACACAAATACACATACTTGCATGTACACAGACACACACACACATACACACCCTATACCACATATCACACACACTTGAATGCACACACACACACACACACACTTCCTGTAACGGTGCTGACTATATAACCCTGGACTCTAATACATTAGCTTTCTCACCCTGCAGCACGGGGTTCATATAGTCAATCAAGCAGTTCAGTGAAAGCCTCAACACATACGAAGTTACGAGCCCGTTGGTGCTGGGGTGTACATGCTACCACCACTACGACCATCACCACAGCCAGAGCTGAAACCCATTGCTGCTTCCAGACACGCACGCCAAGTTGTCTATTGTCATCAGATCCATGGTAAGAAGAGGAAGGGGAGGGACAAGTGGCCGTTGCTTATGGTGGGAGCCATGACATCTCTTTATTTTACATATGTGCGTTTTCCTGCATGTATGTATGTGCACCATGTGAGCTCAGTGCCCACAGAGGCGAGAGAAGGACATCAGCACGCTTCAGTGAGATCCAACTGGAGTTAAGGAGGGCTGTAAGCTGGCACGTGGGTGCTGGAAGCCGAACCTGAGTCTTCTGCAAGACCTGCAAGAGCCCTTCACTACCGAGCCATCTCTCCAGTCCCCCATGACATTTCCTCAGCAAGGCTGGCATCCTCTGATAGCAGAGAAATTCATCCTTGGTGACTTCCCAGGGCTCAAACTCCACAGGGGACGCTCTCAGGGTCCCCCACGGTGGTGGTGCCCACAGCCTGGATTGTTGCCAGTGTTCTTAGTGACATCACTCACCTCTCCCTTAGAAGCAGGCCTCACACCTTCACGCCAGCACTTGCTGTGTCCTCTGAAGTCATACAGTGTCCCTCTCCACCTCTGTTCCTCCATTGTGTCTTACATGTACCATGGTCATATATTTCATTATATGTGTAAGATGTATGCGTGTGTGCACATTGCTGTGTATGTGTGTGTGTGTGCCTGTGGAGGCCAGAGGTCAATGTCAGGCACCTTCCTCAGTTTCTCTTTATCTTATTTTTGAGACAGTCTCACTGAACACAGAAATCCCCAATTAAACCTTCATGTCTGACTTTGAACTTCTAAGAAACCCCGTGTTTCACCCTGTCCATCCCATGGCTAGGATTACCACTGTGCCTGCTGTCAGTCCAAATTTGGGTCCTCACGCTTGTCTGGCACACACGTTACTGACTAAGCCATCTCTCCAACCCTGAGGTCATATATTTCATCTTGTGCATTGAATTCCATGGTTTGGGGTAGGGAAGTCAGGAGCCTGTGATGGGAAGTGGCAGAGGGAGGCAATGGCGAATTAGGTTGTGGGCAACGGTCTATGAGCAAGAGGTGAGGGTGGGTTCCTGGATCTCCATGCCCACTCAGTGCTTCCCCAGTGTGTGCCCTGCACACACTGAAACCTCACAGGACCGGAAGCTTAGTGCTGGGAATGTGTACTGATTCATTCAACAAATATTTACTGATGGCCTCTGCATGTCAGAGACTGTTTACAACGGTGCAGATAACCATGAGTTGGTTGAAGAACTAGGTGAAAGTGAGTGATCACACTTAGCCAGAGTGTGTGTGTGTGAGCACATGTTAGCTTAGCTGTTGTGACTTTCCTGTGGAGTCGATGCCATGATTTTGAAAGTTCTAGAACCTGTTGTTAATTCTCCTTTGTTAAAGTATTTTGGGTGGGAATTTTCTAGAAAAAGCTAAGGTGTATATGTAAATATATTGAGTCTGACCACCCATATGCTTTGTTTGTTTAGCTTCTTAAAGGATTTTTATTATTATTATTATTATTATCATCATGTATATATTGTGTGTGTGTCCACATGTATGATTTGTTTGTGGCTGGTTCACACATGCCACAGTGCTTATATAGAGGTCAGAGAACATTTAGAGGTCAACTCTCTCTTTTCAACATGAGTTCTAGAGACTGAACTTAGGTCAACAGACTTGTGTGGCAAGACGACCCGCTGAGTCATCTTGTGGGCCCCAGCTTTATTTTTTTTTTTTAAAGAGCACAACTGCTCATGTGTTATTTGAGGGTGAGTCTTTCATTGCCCCATCTCCACCATCCTCCTGATTCTTTCCTTCCAGGTGGCCCTCTCATCAAATTCTCACATTTCAAGAACTTAGAACCTCATTCATGCCTATGCTATGAGCGTTCTTCTGTGGTTGAGGAAGACGCTGATCGCCTGCAGCCTCCCTTCACCTTGCTAGAAGATCAGGAGGATGGCTATTTGTCCTCCACCATTGCCTTTAGTATTAAGAACGCTTCGTTCCTCATTAGAGGCACAGAGATTGTAATAGACTCTGAATAAGTTCAGGGACCAAGCCGATGAAGATTCAGCTCTGGGTCCACTGCTTAGGGAAAAGGATAACTTGATTATACTGGCTTGAGTCTTCCTAAAATGAAAAATGGAGCAACAATACACCCAAAGAACTGTATGGAATGACGTGTATGTCCATATTGAGACATGTGGGTAAGTCGTAAGCATCACTTTGTTCTCCGGCCTCCCTTCATGTCCTTCCTATGGCACTGCCTTTTTCTCTACGACCTTAATGTCATCTGGAACTGATCATGTCTCCTTAGCTTCATCATGCTCAGAGGTTGTGTGTGTGTGTGTGTGTGTGTGTGTGTGTGCATATGTGTGTGACTGCTTATGTGTGTATGTGTGCATGTGTGTGTGGTGTGTGTGTGTATGTGTGCCTGTGTGTGTATGTATGTGTGCATATGTGTTTGTGCATGTGTATATGGTGTGTGTGTGTGCCTGTGTGTCTGTGTGTGTGCATGTGTGTGTGGTGTGTGTGTTTGTGTGCCTGTGTGTCTGTGTGCCTATGTGTGTGCATGTGGTGTACGTGTGTGTGTGTGTGTGTGTGTGTGGTGAAGACAGACAGCACAAAGCTGGCTTCTTCTCTCATCTGTCCTGTGGGAGGAACCCGGCACAGCAGCCCCACGTGGCTCTCAGAACACCACGAGTAAAAAACAAACAAAGCAGAGGTTGTTCTGCCTGTCAGCCTCGGAGACCATACGGAGCTGAGACACCAGTGTATTACCACTGCTATACTGCAGTTGAGCCAAACAGAAACGCCATAATAAACTGTTCTGGGGAGGTCCCTGAGCTCCCTGCACAGAGCGCAAGCAAATAAACAAGAGGGTGGTGGTGTTGTGGGTTGTTTTTTTTTTTTTTTTTTCTTTTTAAAGACGCATCAGAGGAAAACAAGGTAGAAAGAATGAGGAAAAATGGAAGAAGAAGAAAAAAGGAGAAAGAGAAAGTAGGAGAGGCATGGAGCTGGATCCCATCAGTGGGATTTCTTTAGTGGCGTAAGATTAGAGCTTCGGGGGACTCCCTGCATTCACTTAGTTGTGTGTTAAAATCTGATTACAAGTTCTGAATATGTCTGAGTTCGCGAGGAGTTGGGAGGATTGGATTGGAGAAGATGCAAAGAAGCATCTGTAAAATAGCTGAATTTGTTTTATTTTTAGAGATTAATTTATGTATGTACTTTATGTAAATGGGTGCTTTGTCTACATGTACATTTGCACATCAGAAGAGGGCACCAGATCCCATGGGACTAGTTATTGATGGTTGTGAGCCACCACGTGGGTGCTGGGAATTGAACCCAGGACCTCTGGAAGAGCAGCCAGTGCTCTTAACTGCTGTGCCAGCCCTCCAGTCCTCTGGTTTAATTTTTAAAGATATGCTTGGTGTGTGTGTTCACGTGTGTGGTGCATGTGTATGGGGGAACACCTGTGTATAGGTGTGTGTGTGTATATGTGTGTACACGTCCAAGGCTTATGAATCAGATGTCTTCCTCGATCACTCTCAACCTTGTATATGGAGCAAGGCTCTTTGAGTTGTGTTCAGAGCTTGTGGATTTGGCTTGTCCAGCTGGTTAGCTTGCTCTTGTGAGACTCTGCCTCTGCCTCCTACACAAGGAATTACAAGTAGGCCTCTGGAGTCCAGCATTTACTTGGGTGCTGGGGATCTGAACTCAGGCCTTCACAATTGTGTGACAAGTGGTTTTTATTCACTGAGCCGTCTCCCTGTCCCTGTTTGGAAGATCTTTAAAATGGTTATTTCCCCTTTCTCTTTCTATCCTCATGTCCTCATAATTCCAGTCCAATCAAGTTGATGAAACTCATCTCTGTCACACTGAACAGATTCTTTCCTTATCAGTAGGTTAAGACTGAGTACTGAGGAGGTAGGTAGGGAGGTAGGGAGGGAAGGAGGGAGGGAGAGAGAGAGAGAGAGAGAGAGAGAGAGAGAGAGAGAGAGAGAGAGAGATGCTAATTCAGGGGTGGATGGGTACATGGGCACATGGTTCACATAGAAATTATTCTGCACTGCCCATGTAGTTGACAGGTAGGCCGTTTGCCTACTGGTCGTCTTCACAGACCAGAGAAAATTAAAGGAAATAAATAAAACAGGAGAAATGGAAATGCAGCAAACAAAAGCCCCACAGCTGTGAGAGGCTGTTTCTGAGCAAAGCCTTGCGGTAGGCTAGCCCTCTTCAAAAGACAGCAGACTCATGGATATGTGTGTGAGGTTCAAAAAGTGCCACTACTTACATTGTTTTCCAGATGTTAAGGGCAAATCCCCAACTTTGAGAGCTATTGTCTGTTTTGAAAGTGTGTGTCAACGTACAGCTCAAATGCAATGCCAACACTAACAGAAATGACCTCCAAGTGCTAATTACATCTCACTCAGACTTTGTAGTGAATTTTTACAAAGCTTAGTTTCTAGAATCCATGTAATATAGTGGTTAAGAATATGAGCTTTTGATGTAGACAAAAATTGGGTTCAAAGGTAAGAGCTAAGAATTAGCCATCATGGATTCTTGGGTCATTCAGTGCAGGAAGATGTGAAAAACAAAGCCTAAGAATAATAGCTGGTATCCAAACCTGAGTTTAGATTGGAGTTGGGGTGAAGACTATGAGATAAAAATTAGTGAATAGATTATTTGATGTAAGTGTTTTGACAGTTATTGCTCAATGATTGATCAGTCGAAGATTTTGACGGTGATAATGGTGGTGGAAAGAAACTGATTCACATACAACAGAAAGTAAAAACATAGGAAATTATAAACTCCAGGAAAAACAAACTGCAAGAAATGAAACTAAATTGTAGTAAACTTAAACTATCTGTCTCATGAAAGAGTAAAGAGTAACACAACTATAGCCATACTGGTATAAGCAAGGCCATTGACTCAAACTGTGGTATAACTGCACTTAAAAAAAAAATAAAGAAAGAAAAGGTAGTAGGAAGAAGGTGGCAGTGTATTAGAGAGAACCTGAGTGGGAGTTAGCTCTCTGTACACAGTAAAGGCAAAGGTCCATGGTAGAAACTACAAGCTAGCCACACAAAGAGACGAACAAAGAAGGCATAGTTTAGTTAACAGCTAGCAAGGCACTAACCAAGGTCAAAGACCAGCAATGCTTGGAAGGTCAGTGACTGGCAACACCAGCCAGTATTGGCAGTAGCCAGCAAATGAGCCAAGGTCAGCAGCTTACAAAGCACAAGTCAAAGGTGGACAGAGGTGGGTATCGATGCATCACCACACCCTCCAGGTGGGTGAGCAATGCGTGAACAGTGTATGGTCATTTCCATGCTCGAGCTAGGGGACGTGCTCAGAGAACAAAGGCCTTAATTTGGCTTGGCCTGTGATAGGCCCAAAGAATTAACCAGTTTTGATAAAACCACCTCAATCTTTGTTCACTTCCTGTTGCAGGCCTATGAAAAGCCACCGGACAAGCAGTTAAATGGGGTTCCCTCTCTTAGGACCCCCCTCCCACTCTCAGAGTGTCTCCTGCCTTTCCCTAGTCTCTCACTTTTCCTTCATAAAATCTGCGTTTGTTTCGTTCATTCATCCTGTGTCCACATTTTTATTCTTCTTTGGTCTGAGCTAAAGCACTTCAGTGTCACTGTCTCAGGTTAAGACAGGGACCCTCAAGTGATTGTTGGTCACCCAGCACCTTAGTCTCTGGGTCAAGCTTATCTGGAATGAGAGAGGCCTCCTCCACTCTCAAAAATCTGCACCAGCAATATAAGAAATTCAAAAGAACAAACTCCCTAAAATTGATAACTTGATAAATAGCAGTATGAATATGCTATTTAAAACATCAGAAATAAAGGACCGTAGAAATCTTTAAGAGTTGAGAGAGGCCAGT
>CABHPQ010144084.1:0-24614 GCA_902168405.1 Peromyscus aztecus | reverse complement strand
TGATGACATAATAAAAATTGAGAAACACACAAATTGGACTTCACCAAAGTCAAGTAAAATTGTGCCACAGCAAGCAACCCCAGATAGTGAAGACACGTGTAGAATTAGAGAAAATGTGTTCAAATCATTGATCACGTAAGGAGCTGAACATCAAGACATGCATAAAGTTTATGATTCAATAGCAATAAAATAAGCAACCCGGCTAATAAGTCGAGTGCATAGCTAGCTGTTTCCCAAAAGCTCTCAAATGCATTAGCACATGAAAAGAAAATTTCTGTCATTAGGTATTGGGAAATGCAAATCAAAATCACAATGAAATACCTACTAAGATGACTGCATCCCCTCAAAACATGAAATCACATACTAATGAGGGGGCAGGAATATTAGACTGCTCAAACATTGTTGGTTAGTGCCAGGTGTTGGTGGCGCACGCCTTTAATCCCAGCACTCGGGAGGCAGAGCCAGGCAGATCTCTGTGAGTTCGAGGCCAGCCTGGGCTACCAAGTGAGCTCCAGGAAAGGCGCAAAGCTAAAAAAAACTTTGTTGGTTAGCATGTAAAATAGTACAACTGCTGCTTTGGAAATCATTTTGCATTTGCTTGAAATGTCAAACATGCATTACATGTTACCATCTCCATTCCTGCTGATTAATCCAACATAAGTGGAAATGTGCACAAAAAGATCCTTGAATATGAATAAAATAGAAGCATTGTTCATGTAAGTCAAGAGTATCAACAACTCAAATGTTTAACAACTGACAAATGAATAAATAAATAAAGTATGTCCACAATAAGACATTCTCAAAAGTTAGTGAGAATGATGTTTAGGTAAAGGCTACAAGATAAATACACTGTGAAAACAGGCTTTACCATAGTTAAACCAAGGAGCAAAAAAAAAAAAAAATTCCACATATTCCATGTATGTGAAATATGCACAGTCAGCAATTATACAGAGATAGAAAGTAAATTAAAGATTGTCAGAGCCCAGTGAAGAGAGAAGTAGTGGGGGACATGACTTCCAAGAAGACTTATCTTTTTATTAAGAAAAATGTCCTAAAATTGTTTATAGCAATGGCTGCTCTGATTTGTCAAGGTACTCAATACACTGAATTGCATACTTTAAATTACGAATTATACATTAGGTGAATTGTGCATCATTAGGACTGTTGGACCAATTATACCTCAATAAATTCAATCCAAAGGAGGAAAAACATTTGAAAATGCCATACAGTCAAAAACAAAGGAGGAGAAATACATAAGCAAAAATGAAAATAAGTTCACACATATTTTAAAAATGACCAAAAAGGCTGGGGTATAGCTCAGTGGTAGAGTACTTTTCTGTCATTAATAAGATCCTAAGCTATATCTTTGTCACAGCAATGAAAAAAATGAAAATGAAAATAACCATTGAGACCTAGGCTTGGTAGAACACACCTGTAATCCCTCACTTGAGAGGCTAAGGCAAAATCAGCCTGGGCTCTAGAGTGAAACTATGTCTCTAAAATAATAAAAAATCACCAATAAACATATAAAGTATGTTTAATTTATCAATTATCAAGCTAATGTGTATAAAACAAAAATAAGATATGTTTCCCCATGACTCACAAAATTAAAGGTTGGCAATATATAATGTTGGTAAGGTTACAATTAAATATTCTTCTCTACCCTTGGGGCTTATGAATGTTCAACAGAAACATGTATTTTAAAAAGAATGTTTTAAAATGAGGGATATGCATGACATTTTATTCTAACTTCAAGGCGAGAGAGCGTAGGTTTTCTATTCAAACCTTCAGAAAGTGTCACAGAAGAACACAGATTGGGAGTGAGAGACACTTCTGAGTCAGTCTTCAGCCTTTAGCTCTGAATGGCAATTTGAGGGGTCCAGGATGAAGGCCTGGGCAATCAAGGAAGCTGACACAGGCAAATAATGATCCTACTGTCCAGTATAAATTAATTTTGGACCATCTGGTACAAATTTATAGATTAAAAACTTGGCTTGGCCTCAATATGCATACTGAATAAATTAAGTCCTATAAAAACATGAATGTTAAAAAATTATGAGTGTTAAAAATTCTTGTTAAATTATATTGGCTTAATCACAATGTATTTATAATGTCACAAGTCTAAATATTCTTCTTTATGGGAGCCTGCTAAGAAAATCTTGTTATAACTATACATTAGAATAGCATATGGTAATTATTAATAACCTGAGCATATACATATATATGATGTGTATAATAATACACTAAAACATCTGAAATGAAATTATTGAATGAAAACATAGACTCTGAAATAATAAATGTGAAAATATGCCTTACCAAGATGGAATCATGTAGAAATAAAAATGTAAAAGAATCAATAATCAATAACAGGGTTGAAATGGTAATAAAGAGTCCTCATCAAAGGAAAGCCCAGGAGCAGAATAATCACTACTGAGTTCTACCAAGCATTCTAAGAAGCTTTCAGTGATACAGCTCTACATAGTAGGACGTGATGGAGCTCTTGACTCATACCCACAAGACCTGAGTTATACCACTTAAAAAATAGGAAGGGGGAAAATGGAGGGCAGAAGACGAGGAGAAGAGAAAGAGGAAAATGGAGAGCAGGAGAAACAGGGTAGAAGAAACAAAATTCTTACATTATCTCCCAAAATTTTAAGAGAAACTAATTTATCTAAAATTCTTCTGCCTCCCTTCCCTAGATATCAAAAATAAAACAACAGGAGAGAGAAAAGGGGATGAATGTCAACATACTTGAACAGCATAGATATTAAAATTTCAACAAAGTTCAACAAAAATATCCAAAAGTATATTAAAAAGGACTGTACCATAATCACATAAGACTCATCTAAATGATGAAAACAATACTCCAAATATGTAAATCAGTAAATATGTAAAACATTTCAGTAGAATTCAGAACAAAATCACATTATCATCTTAACAAAGGAAGAAATTGTATTTGATAAAGATTCAACATCCCTTAATGATAGAAAATGATGGAATTATAGTTATATAAGGAATAGACCTCATCACAATAGAGGTCACACATAAGTCAACAACAACAACTATCACCATAGCATATGGGGGATAGCTGAAAATTTTCTAAAGTATCTGAGCAAGAACAGGAGACACACTTTGACCAGTTGCATCAGGACTGCACAGTGAGTCTCACCCAGAACAAACAGGCAAGGGCAAGAAACAAAGGGCATCCAAATTTTATATATGCGTATATATTATATAAGATATATGAATAAATTGCCATTGTTTGCATATCATGTGGTCTTATATAGAGATTATATCAAAACCCTTACATAAGTAATGAAGGAACCCAGGAAAGCTGCAAAATGATGCCAAGTAGCAGCATTGCTGGATGTGAATAGCCAGTTATATAAGGTAGAAACTGAGACAGTAATCTCATTCATAACAGCTACAAAATCCCAACAATAAATATAACTAAAGCAGTGAAAGATCTCTACCATGATGAAAGAAACTAGAGAATACTCTAAACAAAGGAAAGGCATACTATGTTCATGGATCACAAGAATTTTTTTAATGTTTGTATTACTAAACACTTACTATAAACTTAATTCTGTTCCTTAGTATGTACCAGTTGTACTCATGTACTCATCACATAATTATAGAAAACTTAAGATAGGTATACAACTACATACACACACATACACACACACACACACACACATAGGCACACCAAACCTTGAGTCATCAAAGCAGTATCCACTTAAACTAATAAAACAGGAGATATTGTACTACCTGCAAAATATACTATGAAACTCACATAATCTAAATAACACAATACTGAGCAAGAGATGGCAGAGACAGGAGAGGGTGAGAATGTGAAATGGGGTACAACAGAGCACTTAGCACTAAGCCTACTCATCTACAGAGACTGACTTTTATTAGAGGTCCTGAGAATATGCATTTAGAAAAGACACTCTTGGGCTGGTAATGTGGTTCTGCTGCTAAAAGTACTTGTGTTACAGGCCCGATGACCTGACTTTGATCCCTAGATCCCACCGCAGAAGGAAAGAACAAACCCATTGCTGTAATTTGTCCACTGTCCTCCGTATGCACGGCCTGACGCTCGCCTACCCCTACAAACTGTCATCATCGTCATACACACAATTAAATTTTTTTAAAGGAAAGAATGGTCTCTCCAAAATGGTGCTGAGAACTTGGCAATCCATATAAGGAACAATAAAACTAGACCTTTTACTGTCATGTTACAAAAATCAACTCAGAAAAGATTGAGGGCTTACATATACCACCTGCAGCAATTAAATTTTTTTAAAGGCATCAGGACATTGGCATAATGCAGAATGCTTTAGATAGTCCCTAAAACAAATCAAACAAACAGAGAGCGAGAGCGAGAGCGAGAGCGAGAGCGAGAGCGAGAGCGAGAGAGAGAGAGAGAGAGAGAGAGAGAGAGAGAGAAAGAAAGAGAAACATTATAGCAAACTAACAGCCTAGGTATTACAGAAGAAACAATCAACAAACTGAACTCTATTTAAGAAAAGGGGTTGGAACAGGGACAGAGTGGGAGAGCAAGGAAAGAGATACCATGATACAGGGAGACATCATGGGGAGACGGAGAAACAGGGTATTAGAGAAGTTCCCAGGAACCCACAAGGATGACCACAGCTTAGAATACTAGCAATAGTGGAGAAGGTGCCTGAACTGGCTTACCCCTATAATCAGATCAGTGAATACCCTAACTGTCATCATAGAGCCTTCATCCAGTAAGTGATGGAAGCAGATGCAGAGATCCACAGCCAAGCACCAGGCTGAGCTCCAGGAGTCCAGTCAAAGAGAGGGAAGAGGGATTCTATGAGTAAGGAGGGTCAAGACCATGGTGGGGAAACCTACAGAGACAACCAAACCAAGCTAGTGGGAACTCATGAACTTTAGACCAACAGCTGTGGAGCCTCCATGGGACTGGACTAGGCCCTCTACATAAGCAAGACACTTGTGGAGCTTGATCTGCTTAAGGGGCTCCCTGGCAGTAGGATCAGGATTCATCCCTGGTGCATGAGCTGGCTTTCTGCAGCCCACTACCTATGGGACACCTTGCACAGCCTTGATGCATAGGGAGGGGCTTGGACCTGCCTCAACTGAATGTACTAGGCTCTACTAACTCCCCAAGGGAGGACTTAACTTGACAGAAGAGGGAATGGGGTGGGTTGGGGTGAAAGACTGGGGGTGTGGGAGGAGGGGAGAGAGGGGGATCTGTGGTTGGTATGTAAAATGAATTAAAAAATTACAAAAAAAGAAAAATAGACAAACAGGTTTAAAAAAAAAGAAGAGAAAGGGGTTCATATACAGAATATAAAAGGACTTGAATGCTAAATAGGTCAAGGCCCACATGTGCACTTACACTCACACAGACATAAATAAAAAAGTATTTAAAATATCCAATTTAAAGAGTGAGGTAAGGTCAAGTTTGAGGGTACATAGTTCTAATCCCAGCACTCTAGAGCAAAGGCAGGTCAATCTCTGTAAGTTCAAAGTAAGCCTGGTATACACAATAAGTTCTAGGGTAGCCAGAGTTGCATAAAAAAGACCTGTCTCATAAAAATAAAATTAAAAAAAAATGAAGGCAGAGCCTCAATAGACATTGCTCAAGAGATTGCACATGAAGGGTTGTCAGGGACATGAATAAAATGTTCTTAGTCCTGCTAGTCATCAGGGAAATGCAAATCAAAACCACAAAGGGACTTCCTTGTACTCCAAGAAGAATGACTATTATCAATACGACAAAAGGCAACAGAAGAATGGGAAGAAAAAGACACCGTTTTACCCCACTGGTGAGAATGTAAATTAATGCAGCCATTCTGGAAATAGCAGAAAGCTTCCTCAAAACTTAAAAGTGGAGCCCCAAGTGATCCAAGAGCTTCACTCCCAGGTACGGATTCAAAGGTATGAAATCATTCTGGGAAATGTCTGTACTTCTATGCTTGTCCCAGGAGCACTGGCAATAGTCAAGAAATAGAAACAACCCAATTCATCACAAGATGAATGGAGAGTATTTGGTGTGTATACACAGTGGAATATCATCCAGCCATAAATGAAAATGAAATACTGACACATGCAACAACATTCATGGAATCGGATATGATTGTGTTAAGGGAAGTAAGTCAGGAAGAGAAATGCAAATGTCATATGATTTCACCGGTGTGTCATCTGAAAATACTGGTATAGGGCCAGGGAGAGAGCAGAGCAGACCAAACAGGCTGCCACCATGCCTAATAACCTGAGTTCCAGCCCCAGAAGGCATAGTGGAAGGAGAAAACCAACTCCTAAAAGTTATCCTATGAATTTTGTGTAGTTAAATTTTTCAAATAAAAATTATTCACGGAAATAACACTTAAATAATAAGTGTTATAATGAATGTAAGAGATAATAAGAAAATAACCTGTATACTGGGATGAATGCACAGAAGGATGTCACTGAAACAGCTGCAAGGTACACTGGGTTATATATGAGTGATCGTTATAAATATACATATCCACATGTTAGAGCCATCTGAAGTTTTTTTTTGTTTATCATAGCTGTACACTGGTGAAATCATGTACCAGAGTGTGTACCTCTCCCAAGCCCCTCCTGAGTAAGGTAATGGAATTTAGTTGGGTCAACAAAGATGTGGTAGAGAAAAGTAAATGATTTGTCCACCTTTATCTGCTTACTTTTTAATAGGGCTCAACTTTTCAGATCACATGTCTTGTTTCCTAACCCTAGGGTGTTTGCTCTACAATTGTCTCCCTAATACTAAGCAAAATAAGAAACCTAGTGAAATAATTTTCTATCACTACTGAAAAAAAAAAAAAAACCTCATGGCTTAAAATAGTACAATGTATTCTCTTACTGGCTGGAGGTCAGAAGTTTGATGTGGGTCTCACCGAGCTGAATTTAGTCAGAATTATACATCCCTCCTGAAGGTTAAGGTCACCCTCCTTGCCTTTTCCAGCTTCTACTGACAGGCTTCCTTCCTTGGCTCATTGACCCAAGCAATTGTGACATTACCATGAGCTCCAGATTTCAACACCATGTCACCTTTCCCAAATTTCCCTCTCCAGCTTCTTCAGATTGGGTTTCACCTACCTGCACCATCCAGGAAAATATCGCTTTTGAAGGTCCTTCATTACTAGGGCAGATGGCTCTGCCAGTGGCCTTTTCAGCAAATCCTCCCTGTGCCCCGCTAAGCCTATTACTTCATAGCCCAACTTTAAAAATATCACATAAGGGGTAGTAGAACTCAAGCGACGAGAACAGAGAGAGGAGATACTGGGAGTGAAAGGATTAAGTCGAGTTTTAGGGTACAAAGGAGAGGGAAGGGGAAGATGGTGGGTAGGCTAAACTAAACTAAGGATATGTGAAAAAGTTTTATGCAAATCCATGTTAGTAATATAATTCTAAAATACAACATAATTACCCTACATGGAAACTGTGGCATGGGGCATGGGGCATGGGGTACCTCCCTACAAGTTATTGCTCATGGAGGTTCTGGAGAGCTCCAAAACATGGACTATTGTCATTATCCTTGGTTACCCACCATAACTACATGGCCAGATATAACCATATTTCATTCTATATATCCATGAAATTCTCAAAAATACAGGTATGAAAATTTTAAGAGGCAAATCTGGATGTGATGGTGCATGCTTATAATTCCAGAGTTGAGGAGCAGAGACAGGCAGTCTAGCTTCCAGGCCGGTGAGAAACCCTGCCTCCCAAAAGGTGCACATATGAACAGTGCCTAAAGAAGGTTGCCCAAGTTTGCCTCTGATTTCCACACGCCCACTCTCCCTCACACACGTGCACATGCATGTGCACACACAATCCTTAATCACAACTGCAAATCAATTTTTCCCTGTCCAGTAACATGGTACTGCTTGGGAAGATGAGGACATAGCCATTTCCAAGAACTATTATTCTTCCCCAAGAACGGTGGACATATTTTTATAATTGTTTTATTTTGAAATTGATTCAAACTACATCACTGCCCGCATTTCCTTTTCTCCAACCCCTCCCATAGACCCCCGTTCTCTCTCAAGTTCATTGCCACTTTTTCTTTAATTATTGTTAAATTACACAATACATTCATATATATGCACATATATACATATATACATATGTGTATATATATATATATATGCATGAAGTGTCATCAACATGGCAGTTTAAACAAGCCCTGGACAATAGCATCACAAATAGACATGCTAATGTGACAGGGGGAAATCTCAAGAGGTCTTCAACCCAAATAAAGAACTAGAGCAACTAAGGAATTCTGGGAGCTGGAAAATTTGTCTTCCCCAGGGAAGACCCCCCTAATTGGTTATCTAATACTAGTGGTCAGCCCTGAAATCAAATACATACAAGTTACATTATACAGACTGAGTGGGTTGTGTTTAGATATTTAGAATTTTTTTTTAATTATTCCTATAGACCAAATCAGGATTAGATAAACCACTAGTAAACAAACAACAATCAACACCTAAAAGCAATTCAGGAGGTAATCCTATAAGAATCAGGGCAAATTGACCTCTACAGTAAAATGGGGTATGGGCAGAGCTGTGATAAATCCTGCAAGGAAGTGTAGACGCAACAAAGAGAGGACAAGAGCCTTTTTAGCTCTCTGTGCTCCTGCAAACAGTCCACACAGTTCACTCGGCATCTAGTAGCGTGAGATTAAATGAGCAAATACATATGAAGTACTGAGAGGGCTTTCTGTTGTCACTGTGAGCATCTGGCAAATGCTGGCTATTACACTTCAGTGATGGCCAGACCATGTGCCTAGGCAAAGGAGAAGATTTCTCCCTTCTGTTTTCAGGATCCAGAGCAAGAATATAAATTCAAGAACACACACGCTGGAGGTTGCAAATCAAGACAATGGCCTTGAAATATGTCATTCTCCCACTTTGAGCAAGAGAACTGTGCATTGAAATGATAGTTCAGAATTGTGTTTAGTTCTTGGAGTTGCCCTTGAAATGTGGAGGAGAAAGGAAAGGTACCCAAGAGCCTCCAGAAGGAAGGAAGCTCTGGTGATGCTTTGATTTTTTCTCAGAGACACCAGCATGGAACTTCTGAGCTACCCAATCCATTGATAACAAATGGTGTTTTGAGTCAGTATGTCTCTGTTGAGCTACAACCATAGGAAACTAAGTCATCTCCCCCAGTTTCATATCCTTCATATGTACTGTCACTGCAGGAGAGACTGTTGTAGGTCTGGCTGGGTTGGGGTCTCTTCTTGATGACGGGCACTAGGTTTGGCTCACATTTCAGTCTCTAACACCCACTAAGAGTTTAATCTATAAATGTAGGGCAATGTCTGAGGTGTACGCACATCTTCCACCTGCTTCTTCGCGGCTATTTCAACCTTACTATAAGCATAATCAAGGTTTAATTTTTGTGGCCCCCGAAGCTCATTTTCTTTACATGCCTTATCAACTTCATTACACTTTATTGGCCTACTTTACACTGGGCTAAGCCTTTTAGAAATTCAAGAACAGAGAAACAAAGTCAGACTTGGAAATTCCCAGCAAGCAGGGCTCATTGGAAAATGTCTCTAACAGAACTTGGTTGAAGTTAAGTCACTTAAGCTAATTTGCTGCAAATCACTCCTGAATCTATTACATTGGTCAGAACTGGATGGGCAATTTCTTAGAAGGAGATGAGCTCAGCTTATCCTTATCCATGTGCAAATCCACTTAGTCTTATAGGTGGAAGGTAATAAATTTCATTACGTTTTATTGAAAACATCTCCAAGATTATAGATCTGTTTATGAGGGCATCGACTCCTCTTTTTAAACTCAGAACTGTGGGTATAACTGCACATGATCTTGTGCTAACTCCAAAGCATGAGTGTGACTTTACTAAGCATGAGCTAATTACAGATTTCCTAGGATGCCCTTGCCTATGATGCTATTGAGTTCTGAGTGTGCTACAATATATCTCTGCAACACAAGAAGCCCTTGTTTCAGATCATAACATGTCCGGTGTTTGTTACAATTATGTCAAATTCAACCAGATAAACCCTGACTTACAACAAGAGCTGAAAAATCCCCTTGGTGTGTCTATAACTTGGGATTTTTTGAAAGCTGTGGTACATGGCTTTGTGTATCTACAATTCAGTGTTTTTTTGATAGTCATGGTACTTTGTACATGGATATACTAAACTGTGCTTAATTTTCCCCACAGTGGGTGAGTTATGTATTCTTACTTATAAATAGATACAGGAATCCAGAAGATTCATCCAAGGTTGTGTAGAAAGTTTCAGAACCCATACCCCAGCCAACAGCTTTGGGCTGGAGGTTTTTTCACTGGGATATTTCATCTTTAATGCAGAGTGCACAACAGACTCCAAGAGAAAAAGGGGACTCTTTGATTCTCTGAGCATATGACAATGTACTAGAATCATGAACTCTGACTGTACAGATGAGATATTGAAGAGATGCCTCATATAACTTTCCACCTTTTGGAGGGTGAGCTACCTAGTAGAGGAGGGAATTAGGACCTGTCATAAACAAATGACATGAGATCTGGCTCTAGAACCCAGCTTCTATGACTTCATGGTACTTCTGCAGATCTCACAGATGACAGGGCCCACAGTTACAGCAAATGTATCCATCACCCAGTACAGAGGTCAGAGATGCAACCCCTGAAAGGCTATCCCAATTGATGGCCCTGCACCTATATACACACAGGCAGCAGTAAACGGATTCAGTGGGTTTGAGAAGGAAGAGTCAGGGCAGGGGACACAGTGGGTATTGGAGGGGAGGAAGAAAAGGTATATGTATGTACATGTTTAAAATGTACGTCTATAAAATTTCCAAAAAACAAATTAAAAATATTTCTTATAAAAGCTGTTTTCATTATTAGCCTACATAGATTTGAGGAGAATTATTGGGAATAACAAGTCCCTATGCAATTTAAAAAAGAAGGAGGAGGAGGAGGAGGCGGAGGCGGAGGCGGAGGAGGAGGCGGAAGAGGCGGAGGAGGCGGAGGAGGCGGAGGCGGAGGAGGAGGCGGAGGAGGAGGAGGAGGAGGAGGAGGAGGAGGAGGAGGAGGAGGAGGAGGAGGAGAAGGAGAAGGAGGAGAAGAAGAAGAAGAAGAAGAAGAAGAAGAAGAAGAAGAAGAAGAAGAAGAAGAAGAAGAAGAAGAAGAAGAAGAAGAAGAAGAAGAAGAAGAAGAAGAAGAAAAGACAAGCCACCAGAGTAAAGGATACATGTGATGGAGTTATATAAAATTGTCTCTAATGTATCATGCTGGGCTAGACATGTGGGTGAGTTGGCCTTAGCACAGTGTCCTAAGAGGAATGGCAGAGATTGAAATTCATGAGATAGACAGGAACCAGTGCCAACTCCAAATTTACAACTGAAAATCATATGCTGTGCCTACTCATTCTGCCCCGAGCCTTCTCTTACCCTGCTAGCTTCGGGACCAGTACAACACAGCATATTTTCTCCTCTGGGGCAAGAAGCAGAGGGGCAAGACAATCTCTGGGTGGTTCAAACTTTAAAATGTTCCAAAATTTCACTTCTTCTAATTTTAAAGCATCATAACAAGTTGATCACTAGTGGTGGCATGTCAATTATTACCGAGAGTGTTGAAGATTTCTTGAGATTTCTTGGTTTACAGAGAGAAGTGTTTCTCTCCACTTAGTCTAATAGTTGGACAGAAGGGAATAGAGACATAGAACGTGTGTTCATGTGCATTCCTCTGATGTTGATTACAAGATTATTCCAGAACCTAGAGCCAAAGGACTAGTATCTTGTCCCTGCTCTGGATTTAAATTGCCTTGAGAGTGTGAACTGAACATCACCTCTCTCTCAGTTTTCCCATTCGATGAGGCCCCTTTTAGTCCTGACTATATGCTTCTCATGCTCACACCATGGTTCTCCTTTATGTGTGACGGTACCCTTGTTTGTAATACTAAAATGATAGTAGTGTGCCATGGTCAGCCTTTCTGTAGGAATTAAATAAAACCATCTATTTTCTAGAGTTTTGATATATTTCTGATATATAGTGTCAATGAATGCCAAATCTGCAACTTTTGAATCCCCCTACAGGGCACAATCCAAAGTGTTATTATTTTTCAAATGTAAATTTAAATCAACTTAAAGATATGTTAGGAAGAATAATTCAATTAAAATAAATTGATCATATAAATGCCAATTACAATCACGTGAAAAACTGTTAGGGAGCTTGTCGTTGACTTTGAGATTATGTGTTGTCACTTTGATGCCACGTGAATGAATTCTTCCATTCATCCCTAGACAATATGACCCAGATGAAAGAGCAATTCACAGCCCTTAAACATACCACATGTTTTCAGACATGCCCACAATTTTTAGGAATGGCTCTTTTTGTATTTTCTCCACTTGATCTCTTCTGCCTACTGTCATTTTCAAAGATACAAACCAATGAGGCTATGTTTCTTTCCTCATCAGAATGAAGGTGCCACCCTTTAAGCTCACACGTCACTTCATATGCTCCTTTGAGCATGCATCTCAGGTCAACTTCTATCAATGAGTCTGGCAGGTACTTTTCTCTAAAGGATTCCTGAGAACAAACATTCTGTCTTATCCCTATCTTGCCATCAGTCTCGAGGCCAGGGGCAGATGTGAGAAGATGACCCAGAGGCAATGCAAAGAAAGAAGTCTCTGAAGATATAGTAGGGGAGATTATTAACAAGAACATCATTGATCATGAGAACTGAAGAGGGATGATAAACAGAGTCATTTTAAGCTGAACGAAGAGAGCTTGTGTCAAACCGTAGGGACAGTCAAAGGTATAGTCAGAGTCTTAACTACTTTGAGGAGCTAAAGGTTAATCTTAGAAGAAAAGATCTGGAGTAAGTGATGACTCTGAGTCTAGAAGCATAGAGCATGGGCAGTTGATAGGCATTTTTATGTAATTCTCCATTATGTTGTATTCTCAGACACAGTTATAAAGAGAGAGTTTTAAAGAGTTATCCAGGAGTGTAGACACTATAACTCTCAGAGCCCAGTATATAAGAGGGTTGTAGTGTGTGTTCTTTGATATTCAATCCACAGGCATCCTAAGCTCCTCCTACAACCTACCATTTCTTCCTTGTTCCACCGGGGCTCCTAGTAACACCCACACTGGGACATGTTAACACTACTCCTGAGTCTCCTCCCTTTCCAGTCACTCAGATAAGCCAAGCTCGCTTATATACACAGAGTTTATAGTCACTCCATTGCCTGAATGCCCTTGCCTGTGGCTTGACATTCATATACTTCCTGCATACTCCTTTTATCAGTGAGGCTTTCAGTAATCAATTGAAACAGAAATGCAAGAATGGGGGTGAGGAACCTGAGTTCAGATCCCCAGAACACACACAGTAGCCAGACACAGGAATACAAGCATCTGTAATCCCAATGTACTACTACTGCAAGAAGGGAGGCAGAGACAGGGGAACTGAAGTTCATAGCCAAAGAGCTGGGCTTAAGCAGTGGTGGACAAGGGAGATCCTGTCTCAAAGAATCTGTAAGGCAAAGGTGGACATCCAAAGTTCTCCTTTGACCTTCACACGTGCAACATGGTGTGCTCATGTTTACATACATGTGCAAACACATAAAAATTAAATTGAATTTGAAATGGATAAAGTAGAGAAGTAGCCCTTCTCTGTGTCCACCCTAGTACACCATTTCTCTTCCACTTAAAGTGCTTTCCTTTGCTGCACAGACATTTTCATCCTCTAACGTCATAAATTGCTCACTAATTACATTCTATCTCTTACTTATATGATACCTAAAGGAATGGACTTAGCTTGTTTTATTCTCGGATGCTTCCGAAACACCCATAGCAATGCTTGTGGCATCGTAGGTACTGAAAAAATATACATTGAATGAAGAAACCAGAAAGTACTAATATTTCTAGCTACAAAAATTCATCATCTCCATTTCTCCAATACCAATTAGAATCACGATTCCCTTTGCTGTCTAATTCTGTACATATATTCCTTTGAAGAACTGAAATCTAAGCCCTCCATTCACTCCCCAGTTTCCAGTTCTGGGTCTTAGATTTCTGTCTCACTTTCTCTAATATTAAGTGCCAGCGTACACTGTTGCTGGGCCTACTTCAGTTAGGATAACATGTGGGTCTGCTGTCTGACATTGCTGCCCCTCCCTAAAGGGATCACAAGGCTACAGCAGAAAGCACAGCTTAGAAACTGCCCAGCAGTCCTACAGCCACTGCCTCTCACTTTGAACGGAAGCTGATAAAGATTGACTACCTTTATGTGGTAGCAATTCATCACACTTAGAGTCTCTCATTTGAACATCAATCTTATGAATTCACCGGGAGACTCAATAGTGTAAATATATTATTCATAAACTGGAGTGAATCCCTGCTCACCACCAGAACCACTTTGACAATAAATCATAACATGTAAATGTTGTGGGTTTTTTTTTCTCCTCCTTTGTACTTTTTTTATTTGGAGAGTCAACAAAACACGTCTATAAGCAGAACAAAGAACAGCAAAAATAATTCTCCAAGAAAGAGCGGAAACGCATGAAAAGAAACCTGCATTAAATGCATAACATTTGGGAACATGGATGAGCTCAGACCATTTTTCTTTACAGAACTGACAAACCACTCTGGAATCTTTTTTATTGTATTTTTGGTTGTACTGTGATCTATAGTCATGAGCATACTGCTCAGATGGGAAGTGCCCACTATATCTCAAATGCTTGGAAAAATGGGTCCATTGACCACACAGAAATTATAGACAAAGAAAGCGCTATTTTAATGTAGATTTAGGGTTTATAGTGTAGGTCAAAGTGTAATAGTCTTGTGAGTAGCAGAACTGTGTTCATACTTAATTTCTAAAGACTCCTGTCATTAGCAACAATCAGTTTCTCTCACATGTGAACCAAGACTTCTACTATGTTTACTTTCATGTCACTCATTATATCGGAGTTGCATAAATTAATGCACACAGATGTTTTTAATATAAAGTGAGATGTAAATGTCTGTTAACATGTATATTTATATACTATATAGAAAATATAACTTGATTAAGAACATGTTTTAGGAAAGGTATGAATGAAACACAACAAAATAAAAATTTCAGATGAACTGAGTTTCCATTAGAGAAAAGGACGATATTTATGAATGAGCCTGGTATAAAATTAGCTCATTTCAGTCTTCAATTTTTTGAAATCACTTTGGGACTTAGAAACCATCAAAAAATACAGATCAGCAGCCTTCCTGTTTCAGTTTTATTTCTGTTACTGTGATAAAATAACCTCGACAGAAAGCAACTTAGTGGAGAAAGGAGTTTATTTCAGTTTCCAACCCCAGGCTATAGTCTATCAATGTGGGAAGTCCAAGCAAAAACTTCAAATAGCTAGTTCCATCACATCCATAGTCAAGAGACAAGAGAAAGGAATGCACGCATGCTCTCTTGCCTGCTTGCTTATGCGATCCAATTTATCCAATCTTACAGCTCAGGAGCCAGCTACTACATAGGGAGTAGATTCTCTCATTGTGAGTTACATCTTCCCATGTCAATTAACACAATAAAGGCAATTCCCCATAGATATCCCAATGGGCTAACACAATGTAGACAGTCCTTCATCCAGACTCCAGTTGATTCTAGGTTGTGGCAAGTTGACAATTAAAGTTAAATAGAAACACTGTCTTCTGGACTTGAAAGGGTTGCGGCATTCAAGAACTCACAGCAACGGTTGTTGCCCACACACACACACACACACACACACACACACACACACAATGCAAAATATCAAGCCAGTCAACATTCCAGTGTGAAATGGTGAGGGGCTCACAGTTCCCAACACCTACCAAAGGAGCTATTGACAGTTTATGGCTTTGAAAGAATGGAAAGTGAGTTTTATTTAAGAGTGTGACCCTTGGTAGACCCCCACTTTGCAACAGATGGCCCAACACTTACGAATATATCAGCAGCACAAATTAAATTCAATAGGTTATCAAAAAATTAAAGGCTGAATGGTGATGGCACATGCCTTTAATCCCAGCACTCAGGAGGCAGAGACAGGCAGATCTCTGTGAGTTCAAGGCCAGCCTAGTCTACAGAGTGAGATCCAGGATGGCCAAGACTACACAACACTGTGAAACTCTGTCTTTAAAAACCAAATAATAATAACAATAATAATAATATAAAGAAGACATGAATCCGAAGAAAGTGATAAAGGGAGAGGGGTGGGTGCGTGAGGAGTGTGGATGTATATAATCAAAACACAGTGTACACATGTATGAAATTCTCAATGAATCAGTAAACATAATAAAACTGCAGACAAAAGGCTAACCATCATAATCACCAGCATCCATAGTTCACAGGCATACCACAATCTTACGGTGATGTCATTCGTCACTTAGACTGCTGCACAATACACTAGTATTCTCACATAGAGTATGGCAAGTGGGTTTTTTCCTTTACTCTGTGTTACATGTGTGTGTAGGGGGCCGGAGACATGTTCCTGCATCCTCTGTGCATGTTGCCATACATGCATGGAGCCCAGAGAACAACTTACAGGAGTCTCCTTTATCCTTCTACCATGTGGATATCCAGGACTGGACCCAGATTATCAGGCTCAGCGATGACCGCCTTTATCTACTCAAGCATCTCACTGGCATTTGCTGTCACATTTTTTTGTCACTTCAGTCAGACACTTCTCCCAGAAAAGAAGATTATCAAAGGATGAAAGTCCAAAGCTCAACACATCAACTGTGGGCATAATTTCCAGGCACCAAAAGAGTTTGGAATATTGAATAGCACATCTATCGCTTGCTATTCTCAACAAGCTGGGCAAATAATTTAATCTAAAACCTAGTTTCTAACTGCTAAATTGGGTTGGTGAAACCCAAGTCCACATCCATGTATTATTTACAGTTAATATGGTCATATGAACATGGGCCAACACTGGACAACGCCATATTCATTATAGCTGTCATAATGTTCTGTGTGGACATAAACAGGAAGACTGAATAGAGAAGACAGAATTATATTGAGAATCACTGATTGGCATTTAGGTACAATTGCCATAATAACAATAAACCTGCAATCTAGCCATTTAACATTCCTCAGTCTGAAATAGAACCCCAGAAAATTGGAAAGCAATTCATGCCTGACTGACTTATAGAATGGTTGGAAAGTTCAAACGTTTCCATGTTGAAAATCATTTCTAAAAGTGCTCTGCAAACCATAATGACTTTGACAGGGCAGTTAATATTTCAGTATCTCCCCACAGACCTTGCCTTAGGAGACTGCATTTTTTTTCAGACATTTTACAGCTAGAACTGTCCAATCACAGCATGGACTGTGTCTTTCCATTCAACACTTATTAACCCTCATCTCTTTGCATACATAGTTAATCGCGAGCAGGAGAGGAAGAGGTAGACCATAACAGTAGATGGAACTGTTAGATACACAGGACATAACAATTTTGAGGAGAGAGGATAAAACAGGGGGGTGCTAACAAAGTGCTACATGGTCAAAAAAAAAAGTCCTGGAGACAGAATTCAAGTCGAGATCTTTCCCTGTGGTACCCATGCTTTGGAAAACATTTAGCCCACTGCAGCAGGCACTCACTGACTACCAGCCCCCAAGTCATGATACCGAGACTTATTAATAGTTATGAATGCTTGTCCTTATAACTTAGGCTTGTCCCCCTAGCTCTTATAACTTATTTTAACCTGTTTCTTTTCATCTACATTTTGCCTCAGGGCTTCTTACCTTTCTTTGATCTGTATGTCCTACTTTTCTTCTTCCATGTCTGGCTGGCTGGCAGCTGCCTGGCTGCTTGGCCCCTGATGTTTCCCTCTCTTTCTTCCTTGTTCTCTCTCAAGCCTAGATTCCTCATCCTACTTATTCTCGCAGCCCACCAGCCCCGCCTTTCCCTCTACTTCCTAGCTATTGGCTGTTAAGTTTTTTATTAAGCCAATCATGTGCCTTAGGCAGGCAAGGTGAAACAGCAACACATCTTTACATAGCTAAACAAATGCAGTATAAACAAATGCATCACACCTTCACATAGTTAAAGTAATATTCCACAATAGCCCAGCACTCATATAAATTTTATTCTATAGGTCATGAAATTGAATATCAGAAAAAGAAACCAAATTACAAAAATCACTGTGAGTACCAAAGACTGCAAGTTTAATGCTATGAGCCATCAGCAAACCCAGACAGACCACACACACACACACACACACATACACACACACACACACACACACACACACACACACACACACGACTGGCCAAGATGTCATCTTGCTCGATACCTTTGATAGCCACCATTTGAAATGTTTTATGTGTGTGTTTCAGAACAGTTTTTTTTCATATATGCCTTTTTCCACACTCATTTTTGTTAGTTCTTTGGGGATTCTGTACAGTGTATTTTGGATCATATGTACCCCCACTGACTCCCCCAGATCTACACTTCTTTCTTATGTACTCAGCTTTTTTACCTCATTTTTTTTAAAACCCATCATATAGTTCATACTGCCCATATATTCCTAGACATGTAGCCTTCCACTGGACTGTGGTCAACTCAAGCATGGTCAACAAAAAGTGGCTGAACCTGTAAAGGAAACTGACTCCCCATCTCCCAGAGCTATCAATGGCCAACAGTTCCTAGGCTACAGTAGGTCTTCATTTCTATCTTTGCTCTACTTGCTGTAATTTCATCTCTCTTGAACTTGAACAGGTCTTGTGTATGCTGTTGCAACTGTTGTGAATTCATATATGCCACTGCCCTTTATGTCTTGAAAATACTGTTTCTTGTACTTATTTACTGTCTGTGGCTCTTACATTTTTTCTGTCCCTGTACCTCAATGATCCCTGGGCCTTTGAAATGACAGATGTGATACAGATGTCCTGTTTAGGGCTGAGTATTCCATAGTCTCTCTGCATCTTGACCAGTTGTGGGTTTTTGTGTTAACTGCCATCTACTGCAGAAAAGAAGCTTCTCTGATGAGGAGGAGGAGGTACACTAATCTATAAATATAATAAATCACTACGAATGGGTTTAATACTTTGTCCATTTATCAGGGTATTAGTAGTAGGTTCTTCCCAAGGACCTGCCTAGCCACAAGTTCTTGTCCCCAAAATCAGTGCCACATATGGGCTTCAACTTGTAGAGTGGGTCTTAAATTCAATCAGAGAATGATTGGGTACAGCCATGACACCTTTGACACTGTTGTACTAGTTGCTGTATCTCGCCAGATAAGTTGTCGCAGCTCACAGAAGTGACAACAGTGTAAGGTTAGTGATTACTTTTCTCCTTTTGTACCATGTCTAATGCTTGCCAATACTATGAAATCCAGCCAGTAGGAATAAAATTCCCCAGTGAATACCAGCTTGATTTCTCTGCGAGCTATGGCTCAAGCACATGGGTCATACTAACAAGTTCTGGAGGGTAACCATGAGCACTCTCAATAGCCTGTAATGCTTGGTTGGAGTCTATGAGGCCTCCCAGGCCAACAATTCCAATAGGAATAACCCATTTGTAGCACTAGAATTTTTATTTGTTAGACAGTGGTATCCAGTAGAGGCACCATTGCCTCAGTATACAATAACCCCATTTAAACTCTTCATATGTATGTACATATCTAATGTATAAGACATTTTGAAAAAGTCATATAGAAACCTGATGTAAAGCAATTCTTTTGGAGCCATGATTTTTATTCATTTCTTGTCTAAGGAAGCTGAGGGAGGAAGCTGAAGGTAAGGCAACCCATTGCTTTAATTAGTATAAGGTAAAAACTATGTGTTCATAGTTTTTTTAATTTTTAGATTTCTTTCTAAAACACCACAGTCAATTCTGAAACTAACTCTGGGGATAATAATCCCATATTCTGTGCTCATGAGCACAGGTTCCTATTAATCTCTGGTGACTTCTAAGGAGTTGGTCTTATCTGCCTGGTTTGACTCTGGACACAAACCATTATCTTTTTTGAAATCAGAACAAGGGTGTTTTGCACTCCTTGCTTCAATTATTCCCACAAGCTTGTGACAGAATAAAGACTGAGAACCAGCCTCGTCAGACCTCATGGTGCCATTTCCTACAAATCCCGCTGTACTTCTTCCCATTCTCTGCCACCTGAATCTGAGTCTCTGGTTACTACAAGAAGAGTGGATCAGGTGTTTATTGGTAATAATTTGCTATGACTAATTCATGGTGTGTGTTTGCTTCCTTGATTCACTGTCAGCTCTTATTTTTCCCCCTTTAGGATGCAAAGAAAGAATCAGTCTATCAAAAAATGGAACCATACTGAGGCATTTAATAAATTTTAGATGAAAAATACAGCTGTCAATGAAAGCAGCTGTTCCTGTCTTTGGACCAACATGTTCTATTCTCTAAATGCATTATTCATTAAATCCATTTTAGCCAATTTTTATGTGTATGGAAGCATTAAAAAAAAGAAAATGTAATTATTAACTGATAAATGTTAGATAGAGTAAAGGCATGCTAGCCTCAAACATCTTTGTCCACATTATCTTCTACCTATTTTCTACTTAAAAAAAAAAATGGAGTAGGCACAGCCAGTAAACAAAAAGCCATGAGGAGAGAGGCTTCTTATGTTAGTACCTCTAAGTAAGTACCAAAGACTGGCCAATAAAGTTCTTACTGAAATACTATGTCCATCGATCTTGTGTTATACTTTGCAATATGGATGTTCCTCAAAGGTCTATGTGTCAAAGGTATGGTCCAGAGGATGGCACTGTTGGGAGTTTGTGGACGTACAGAAAGCAAAGACTAGTGCGAGGTCTTTATGTCACTGAGGACATCTTTGAGGGGAACTCTGAGCCCCCCCCCTTCCTCTATCACTTTTGCCTTCTCTTCAAGAGAGATGAGTGGCTTTGCTCTACCGTGTATTCTGCCCAATGAATGCGATGTTGCCATAGGTCCAAAACACAGACCCAATATATCATGGACTGGACCTTCCAAAACCATGAACTAAATTAAACCTTCTCTCGCTGAAAAATTTATTTCTTCTGGTATTTTATTATGTAAACTAGAAGTAAAATATCAAACCACCATTAGGACCTATCAACATCACTTCCCTCTTAGCCACAAGCACTATTCCCCATTCAGCTCTCCCGTCTCCTCTTCACACCCTTTTCTCCTCCACCATTTGACTTCATCATTCCACCCACATGCACCGCCGCTGTTTTAGATCAACAGTCAGTTTTAGGTCCGACTTGATTAATGACACTCTGTCCATAAAATTTTAGCAGTCTTCAACCTTCAGCTTTGCAAAAAACCAACTGGATGAAACATTCAGAAAAAGAGTCAAACAGTCATTACTATATAATAGTTACTTCAGAAGTATTTGTTTAAATGAAACAATTCCAAGGTGTGCTAATTGTGTAAAATTTAAAATGGAATCAGCTACAATCCTTGAGTAATATAAATATAAAAGTTTCTCTTTAGCAAATAACAGACCACCCTTTATTTCTGGAGACCTATATAAATAATTAAAATGTATCTTCTATTGCTCACAGGAACATTACTTATATATGTGGTATTTATTATATAATATTAATGTACATGTTATAATATTTTATGACCCCTCCCCCACAGTTCACAGAATAGAATTTGGAGTTGGGTGATCTTTTGGTGATGATTTAGTCATGAGTGCTCTGGGATTCGTGTCCTTAACAAAGAGGCCTGAGAGGGTGTGTATATCCAATCAGCTATGCAACTTTATAATAATTAGACAGCTGTCTATCAACAAAGGAGATTCATCTACTGTGTCTATTTAAGCCTGTCTTTTTGATTCCTAGCCTCTGAAACTAGGAGAAATAAACTTTTCTTTTTTACAATCTACTAAGATTATGGTATTTTGTTACAGCATCTCTAATGGATGAAGACATAAAAACAGTATATTCCAGTAAAATAATTCGGCAGGCAATTCAAGTCTCAAGTGAGCATCTGACCACTTTATATTGCTTCTCAATTATAAAACATCTCTATTGATTTAGTGTACCTCTTAGAGATTGGTTAACATTGCAACGTGGGCATAATTTTCCCGAATCTTGTATCTGAGGACCTTAAGGAAAGCTAATAGACTAAGTAAATGAATGAATAGATGTATGAGGAACATGTTGATTTTTGTCTTGTGAAGCAGGCTTGTGAAGTGGAATCATTTTACCAGAAGTACTCTTTGGGAACAGAGAGGGGATAGTTCCCAGGCCCTGGGAGTATGGACAGGCTGATGAGAAAGAGACACCAGAGTGCACGTGAAAGGTCCAGGAAGAAAACTGACATCATTTAACATCTACCATGTGACAAGTGCAGTGGGTAGCTGTTCCAGCTTTGACCTGGAAGTACCAGCCCCATTGAGGCTTCGGTAACTGTCACACCTACAAGGCAGGGTGGAGACAGAAGCCTTAAGTCCTAAGATCCAGATGTGCAGGCTCTCTTGGTTCCTGGATCCTGGATGCTGGAGGTAGACCGAGCAGAGTTTTCCAAAGAACACTGCTGGACTGTGCTACATCTTTCCCAGACCCTGTAACCTATCCCTTTACTTGTAAGTTATCCCACAAAATAAACCTCCCTTTTATTTTTTATTTATTTATTTTTTTGGTTTTTCGAGACAGGGTTTCTCTGTGTAGTTTTGCGCCTTTCCTGGAGCTCACTTGGTAGCCCAGGCTGGCCTCGAACTCACAGAGATCCGCCTGGCTCTGCCTCCCGAGTGCTGGGATTAAAGGCATGCGCCACCAACGCTCGGCATAAAACTTTTTTTTTTTTTAAACCTCCCTTTTAACTACGTGGGTTTGCCTTAATACTACAACCAAAAGACAAGTTATCACGTCACATGCATTCCATCATTTGAGCTTACAACTGAAGGAACCAGTAACACAATTGTCCCTTCATAAACAAGAAAAAATGAGACTGGAGGTGGCTAAATAACTTGCCACGGGCTTTACAACAGTAGGAAGTCTGGTCTTGGGTTTAAAGCAGCCTACTTGTTTCTGAAGCTCATGATTCACAATACTGTGCAAATATCTGGGTTTTGTTCTCTGTCCACCCCTCAGGGACTAAGCAGCATAGCGCAATGTCCATTACCAGAATGACCTGCTTTGCAAGAATACTCTCAAAAGGAGAAAGCCAGAGGTCTGACTCCCAGTTCTTATGAGGTTAATGAAGGCATGGAGAAGCTGAGGAGGTGGGTGTGGGCCCTGGTTCACACCCACTCTCTCTCAAAGCTACAGGCTGTCACCATTTACATCGTGATCAGGCAGGGGTTATAACTGTATTTAAATACTGGGAGTCACCTATCAGGAGGATCAAATGGAACCTTTGTGATTTAATGTTGTCCCAAAATATCCAGGGAGTAGTCCCTAATTAAGAGTGAAACCAGGAGTACCCACGAAAGAACTAACAATGAGAGACCTTTGAAGTTCACAGAACACTTCTCATGGCTAAGGTTACTTATTATAAAAGAAGAAACTACCACTTTCAGAGTGTCCTCTGTGTTTACAGCACTGTTGCTTTTCATGGATTATCTCTCAACATACAGGAAGAATAACAGGTTGATGGTTGGATCATGTCTTTCTTACTGAAGATGATACTAAAGGTAACCAAGAGCGTCAAATCAGGTACTAGTTTCTCTTCCGTTCCCCTGACCATCAATAAGCCAGCTGCAAAGAGCTATCTGCAAATATTCATCCTTTCCACAAGGTATTTCTCATTCTAGAGCCACATGGAAGAATAAGAGAAGATATCACCAACTCTTTGCCTCTGAAATCCGAGTTGTGTTTCACAAGTCTGTTTTGTTTCAACATGACTGGAATTAGACTAAAACTGAGAAATCACCTAGGAACAGGTGTTAGACAAGTTTCACAGCTGTGATTCCAGCGTGGGAATCAAAGAAGAAAGGTTTCTGTCAGTCTAGGAAGCTCTGAACAGGCTGGAAATCTGGCTCTGTCATCCTAAGAGACCAGGGGTAAACATGAGGGTGGACACACTGAGGACAGAGCATTAGTTAAGAAAAGTATGAAATGTCAAGAATTCTGCAAAAATGCTGTCCATCAGAAACAACTATCAGGGCTGGAAGTGTGACAGTAGGTAGAAGGTAGGGATGTAATGAACTACACAGATTCCTCCCAAAGTGTCTGGATAGCCTTAGACGGGGTCACAGGGACCAGATACTGATTTAAGAGAAAGAATATAGAGATTGTTGTTAACAATGAAACTCAGCTTGAGAGAGAGAAAATGTTCTCATCTGAAACCCAGCTGAATGGATGTCTGCAAACCAAGCAGCCTCTGTTTCATGATTTGTAGGATATTTCCTAAACTGCCTCTTCCATGAGGTTGTTACGGCACTAAAGAGAGATAATGCCAAATCACAAACCATCACAATGAGGCAAAATAGACGAGAATGCTCATGCTTACAAGCCGTTCACCAAGCTCTTCAATTTTAGAAAGACATAAATGTTTTAGGACAGAGTCAAATAAACACACTAAAACAGGGTCCACAAAAATTAGGAGGAAGTGAGGCTTGAGGGGGAAAAAATGTTTGTGGCTTAAGAATAAAGAAAGTTTTGAAATAAAGCAAACAAAAACGAAAAAAAACGGGGGGGG